>CM055270.1:68807322-68863929 GCA_029237695.1 Conchocele bisecta | reverse complement strand
GCTTCACATTTCACACATGCATTGCTCCAATGGACCTCTACCACCATGTGACAAATTCACGTTCGTGCCGCCCCCGCTAAGCCCAGAGTCAAGGTCACAAGCCCACACACTTGGATTTTTTTTTTACATATTTAGGGGTACCTGGGCCCACGCAGGGGGTAATCCGTAAGCCTCGCTTACTGACCAATCTAGTTTGAATTGGATCGAAAGCTAACTTATATTGAAATCTTCTCCATTGTCATTTTGAGGTAGAAAAATATCAGCCAACTCACTGTAGCCACAGCACTGTGTATAGTCGATGTAGCTGTTATGTTGATGTTATATTGAGCCGTGACTTTTTGCCTTGTAGACCAGTCGTGGGGTGGGTCAGCGACCATGGGTATGAACTATAACCAGGATGTCTCTGGTGGAGCCGTCAAGTCAAAGATGTCAGTGTCACGCGAGGCCAAGCCATATTCACAAGGTCTGTATATAGACCAGTCTTATAAATAGGTTACCAAACTTATAAGTATCTTCCCTTAGAATAACCTTCAGTGTATCCTTCATGTTGGAATTGGCGGAGTTTGTCGGGTTAACATTTAAACTAAGCAATGTGGCATCAAACGGACAATATTGCGCCAATGATGAAGCCCCGAAGTAGTTTAAGAGAAGTTACTCATGATTGTGCAAGTTTGGTCACCTTTTATAAGTCTAAACCCATTTTCATTAACAATTTGAATGCAGTGAACATAAATTGTCACCTGCTTTTTTATGGCCACCTCGAGCCTTAGAGCAATGCACGTGTTAACCTGGTCTGTCCACCACAAACCTCGCAACTTTTAAACCATAATAGGTAGAGACTACATATAGTTTAGATTTCGAATTTTATCCCCTTTTTTTTTTTAACTAAAACAATTAAATCTGCTGTTTATGTGGTATGTCGCTTCCTAAAGGTACATGCCCGCTCAGTAGGTTATAATATAGGGAGACAGATAGTTTTGTCTATTCTGTAGATACCCCACGTATTGATTGGCATTATTATACATTCTCTGTATTTATTTTTTGATGTGCAATGATCATACTTTCTAATCTGTCGAAAATATAATTTTTTCAGGTGACTCATTTAATTAGTATAAATAATTAAAAAATATCATGCCTCATTTGCATATGAAAATAGCCTGATACCACCACGAGTCGTTATCAGTAAAAAAGATATTACTAAATTATTATATCTGTAGGGCGGGCACTCGTAAGTTTTAGAACTGGTGGAATAGTGACACAATTATACACTTATTTAATTCCTATAAAGAACATTTTGTGCCTACTGAGTGGGCATGTACCTTTAATGTTGGTAAGTGAATTTCGAATTTTGAAATGTAAAGTTCGGAAGATGGAATGTTTACTGTCAATTGTAATTCATACCCTCCCAGACTTGTACATCATGGCAGATAGCAGTTCCAAACATTAACATCAATGCTATGTTCCACAGACACTTAACCCGAAATGTCTGTCTGTAAGTAACGCAGGGCGACTTACTTATATTTTTTTCCAGGTACATGCTGTTTTGAAGAGATAAATGTTTTATTAACATGTAGTATGAAAAAAATGTTTAAAAAAAAATGGTACATATTATGTTTTACCGCACAGCGGGCGGGGGACAGAAAAAATGCAGAGTTTGTGTACACTCTTAAAACCATTCAGTCAAACGACCTGAAACTATACACACATCTTCTACATATATTGAAGATGTGCACCGTGGGGTTTTTATGCCGAAAAAAATATTTTTAACCAACCAGTGTTGATCAAGATCAGCCTGTGTATCCGCACAGTCAGATGAGGATCTGCACTGATTGCTATTGAATCCATCAATGAAACGCCCGTCATGATTCTAACAAGCAATATAGATCGCTATCCGCTACAGGAGTGCTATTTGATCAGATGCTACACTGGTCACAAAGTTATATATCTGAGTCCCGCTTCACTAAACTTTGTACGATAGATTTGTACGAAGATATTTATTCTTGTGCTTTTCACATTAATGTGACTAACTAATGCTACCATTTTCCGCCTACATTTGCACACCATGACGTGTGAACACATCAGCTAAAATTTTATCAACAGCGCCTATCAGCAGTGTAAATGATATTCTAAATTTCAATTTTGCACTTACAAACTTCTTAGTCGTACAAAGTTTAGTGAAACGGGGGCCCCTGGTCTGTTTGTTTGTTTATTGGTGTTTAACGGCCTATCAGGGCCCAGGTTGCTCAAAGCTTCTGTTAGCTTAACAGATTGTTAAATCCTTAGCAATGCTAAGGATTTAACAGTCTGTTAAGCTAATAGAAGCTTTGAGCAACCGGGCCCTGTTCATCAACAGCTGAGGTCATGTAAGGCCAGGCCAATGGATTCGATCCCGTATTTAATCTCCTGAAATTGGTGCCAGGTCCATACCACACCAAAGTCACTTGGCCTCTTCCCCTAACAGTAATAGGATTGGGAATAATCACATTACTCCTACACGGGGTATAACCAAATTTAACCCTCATACATACAAGAATGCCAAAGACGAGGGCCAAACCACGTCTCCGTTCAGGATTCCGGTAAGGATGAATCCCGATTGTTAAATTACCCATTATAGCATGCTCCCACCTGCCACCCACTCACCTGTAGCCGATTTCATCAACATTGCAAAGTATAGTTATGTAGCAAAGTATACTTTGAGGGAGTAATCATTTATTTTTCCCTAAATGCATTATGTCATAGAACGACTCCCTATATTTGATGATTAAAAGTAATAGAATTATTATACTGAATTATTATAATGATCTAATATAATTATTATACTGAATGTATTACATTATCACAGCCAAAATGGCAGTGATAATGTAATGAATTCAGTATAATAAAAATTAATAAATTTATCCTTAAATTGAAAATTTCTCCCTCAAAGTATACTTTGCTAGACAAGTATACTTTGCAATTTTGATGAAATCGGCCACTGGTCTGTACATCTTGTGTCTGGTTGCAGGTGGCGGCCGGTGAGCTGTCTGGGATTGATTGATTACAAGTAAGTAGAGTAGAGCCTCTCTATACCGGACACAATGTAAACTTCAGTTACTCAAGGTGTATGATCACATGGTACTAACAACAACAAGTACCGATTCAAAGTACGTATTATTTTATAGTGTCCTTATTACGTAACGGATTTTGATGAAATATGGCGCATGAAATGCGTCTTGTTAAGCTGCATTTGGTGGTCTCTGTATTTTTGCCCAAACTTCTGTCGTTTTTGCGAAGAATCGATTTCTGTGTCGGAGACACAGAAATCGATTCTTCGCAAAAACGACATAAGTCTGTGCCAAACTCCATAGACCACCAAATGCATATTTCATCAAAATCTGTTGCATATTAAGAAAACTATCAAATAATACTTACTTTGGAGTGGGCGACATTGTTGTTGTAACCACGTGATCATGCACCTTGTTACTGAATGATTTGACAGTGAAAATTCTGATCAGACTAGTACAGCGGAACCTCTGTAAACCGGACACCAAGAAACATCTGTGATCTTATTTTTCTTGGGTTTCTTGGTCATTTATCTCCGATGATAATGTCTGTTCATCATCGTATGGCACACAAGTATGGCTCAGAACTATCAAATACCTGAGAAACCTCTCTAAACCGGACACCCTGGGGACCTCAAAGGGTGTCGGGTTTAGGGCGGTTTCACTGTACATCATTTTGTCATGGACAGTGGCATATGTCTATGCCAGATCGTTAGTTATGAAATCAAAGGATCAAAAGAATATGGTTCTGTATTTTTTCAGCATTGTTGAGCACTGTTATGTGTATATATGTTGATGAGGATGAGTTATTACATTTTACATGAACGGTTTCCATATCAGAATTATGTCAAAACAAGTAGTTTAATATACCAGTCTGTAGCTTCATTTGTAGATTGCATAGATTTGACCCAGAGAACTTAACACAGCATTCTTGCCAACTCTAGCCTCTATGTTTCTCATCTTTACAACAAATGTACTTTGAGAAAACACTGGCGGCAGGTGTTGTAATGCATATCTTAACTATGAATCCATTCTTAAGGATGCATACTGTGGATGTGACTGGGTAAATGGAGCTTATGTTGTTTGTGACCAGGGTAGATCCAGATCAGCCACACAGTCTGATCAGGATCTGCACTGTTTGCCATTCCATCAATGAAACATCTGTTTGTGCTTCTCACAAGATATAGATCGTTAAATGGTCAAAAAATCTCATAAGCCCCATTTCTCCAGTCACAGCCATATCTTAACAGCCAATTGTATTGGGTTCACATCTTTGGCGAAATGATCTGGAGTAGTAAAGGGCTGCCTGGCATCAGATCAGGACAGTTTGTTTTTTTTTGTAAATTTAAGGTAATGTTCTTTTGGGTGTGATTGTGCACATGTGCTGCAAGAGCCATCTCGCAATGAGGCTATAACAACACCCATCACTGGTAATCTACTTGTACCCTGTCTGAGCAAGCTATGATTGTCTGTTGCCAGAGCTGCCAACTGTTACGATTTTTCCGTATTTGTTCCGGAAAATACGTTAGAAATACGGAAGTACGGACAACAATTAAAAAGTACGATTTTTAAAAAAATCAGCGCGGGAATATCTGGAAATAATAATTTTGTTTCACAATTCTGCCAATAAATCCTATTTTTTTATTTACCTGTAATCATACTCGCCTAGGCGCTTACCATTTCAATTCTTGTGTAGTAATAGTAGTTTCAAGCGCTCAGCGATATTGATTTATTCATCACGTAAATTCATAAAATGTCTGCTCCAAAGCGTGCAGCCAACGAATTTGGGTATTTTTTTTATCGAAAGAAGGAGAACACATATGTTCATCAGTGATTACAGCGAGACATGGCCCCATTTGGTCCTATCAAAGCGCGGTGATGAATTTGCGTCTTGCAAGCAGTGTAATTTTGATTTTTCGGTTGGTCATGTTGGCCGAGACGAGGGCCAAGGCTCTAAAAAAATTACTTTATGCATATAAGTGAGTACAGTGCGACCCCGTTAGTACACGGAAGTCCGGCGACATACAACCTTCCGTGTTGCTTATCCGAACCGTGCTATATCCGTTCTCGCCCAAGACGCATCATAATGTCAACAAAAAATACATGTACACTGTACAGTGCCTGCGAATGAACGACGTCGCCAATGCCTATAATATGCCATAAGTTTTCACTGTTATCATGGTTATCTTCGCATGTAATAAATATATTGAATCCAAGAATTGTTAACGTCATGTTTTATTTATTCATCATGTTCATGTAGAATGTAGATCTACGCAGGTCCGTGCAATCCATTATTGTAAACGCGTGTAGAAAAAAGTGCATTCGATGACGCAATGACCCAATGACCGATATCCAGTTCCATCAGCTGCAACGTCACGTGACGACTCGTGAGTTGCAATCTGTGTTTACTCATATGGTGAGCACAGGTGGAAGACTCGGACCTATGACACCAAAATAAATGCCTATTAAAAAAATCCCATTATCCCACCCACCTGGTATCGTACTGTACATGACGTTAATAATAGAACGAGATCAAGTGGATGTGGTAATGGATATTTTTGTAATGGTCATTTTCTTTGTGTCACACGTCCGACTATTCCACCTGTGGGTTTGAGTACGCACAGAGTTAACCCTTTCAACACCACAGACCTGTATAGACATGTTTTGCCCGACGTGTTATAATATTGCGCCAGTTCATGAGGTAATCAGGCTTATCACGTGAGATTTTCGACGAAGATGAATCTAATAATAGTGTACATTTCCTGTAAACGATATCGAATGTTGACGAATATTAAATTAGTAATTATTACGCATTTGCTCTGAAAATGTTATCAACTTTCCGATATATTTGCAGAAAAAAGTCGAATCTTTCTCGGCGAAAATCTCAGTTATATAATAAAGTTGATTATCTCATGCACTGGCTCAATTATGACGTAGCGAAACAAGGCCAGTTGTCACGTACACATTTGTGTACATGCGCCGGGGGCGTGGGCAGTGCTGTAACAATTTAGTTAATATGGGTCGAGTTAATCTGCGCGACTGATACGCGATCTCCGATTGGTCAGCCTTTACACCTAATTAATATTCCACCAATGGTGAGCGCGAACGCATGCCGGAAAAATGAAATCGAGCATGGAATTGTTTACATAACAATTAGCACTGCTTTGTTACTGGGACCAATAATTGATCTTATTCCCAGTTTGCTTGGATTAATTTACGAAATGTGCAAACGTGATCAGCTGCACATTCACATCGGTGAGATAAAAGGAGGCTATGCGTCCATAAAAAAAAATAAAAAAATATCATCCATTTTGGGTCTAATTTGGGAAAGAATCGCAAATTTAACACGATTTCTACAAGAGTCGTGTTACAAATACGATTTTGATATACAAATAGGCAAAAAATTTGGGAGCCAAGACACAACCGTGTACTAACCAAAATCGTGTTATAGTGAAGCGTGTACTAACGGGGTCACACTGTACTGATTTGTGTTACGGAAAACAATTGTGGCGTTCCTGAAAATAGCCCCTTTTTCTCTCCATGTTCCTCATGTGACCGACATGGGGTTGGCAGCTCTGTGTGTTGCCTTCATCATAGCAGTGTTGTGTAGCAGGTCAGGACCTACATTAATTGTTTAATTGTTCACAGAGAGAATTGTGTAGCTACATTTGCTGATATAGTGGGTACGGTACTGGACATCCCACGGGTAACCTGATGTACAATGAGAAATGGAGAACATTTCTTTAACAGCCTTACAACCTCAGTCTGATAAAGCGTCCAACTCTATTCACCAATGAAGTGGGAAATCATTGGTGTGGCGTTGGCAATTAGGCTTGAAATAAATTACGTTGCTGTATGTTTAATATGCTCTATATTCTTGAGCATTGCCCTAATTTGTTTTTGCTGAAGAGCAAGACAAATATGATAAAATAAGCAAACAGCATTTTTTGGTTCCTTCTATTTACGGGTTAATGTTGCAAATCAGTATCAGGGTGTCCACTATTCAAGGGAAATTACTAAGTTCCATACAGTACCCACCATTCTCGACTGATAATGATTCGCAAATTGTAGAATACATTATTTATGCATATGTTACATGTAATTAATTCCGTTTTATTCTTCCACCTAGGTAACGTATGTTAACATCAGTACACAGATACAAGTAGTGTATAACGCAGGGATACAGCGGCGTAGGGTATTGGATTCATCAACTCAGTGTGTACAGCAGATCAGTGTTGTCGTGTAGCTAGCGAACACCCAAGACACTGGAATATGTTTCTATAGAACAGCCCTAGAGATCACAGTTTCAAATTTGCAGCATCATTTATATAGATGCTAGTGTTTTATCAGAGAGTAGTTTTAAACATAAATGATTGTGCAGCGTCTTAATATAAGAGTATGTAAAAAATATTTTTTTCGGACAAAATTGGTTGTATTAATGTGTATAAATTTCAAGTTACAGAATCCAGTTTGCTGTTAAGCTGTTTTGCTGGGTATTCAGAATGTTTCCCTATACTGAACAACAAAGCACCTTAATTAAATGTAATTGGAGTTTCCAAGGTCAACAAGGCAACAACTTTTTTTGTCCGAAGAACATTCTGTAATGTACTGGAATTAGTAGGTTGATATGTATGATGAGTTTTTAGCAAAACAAAACAAGTATTTTAATGTCGAAGCACTGTTTTTTTGTGAACTGAGTGACACCTGCTACCCTCCCTAAAATGTTATTTTAGGCAGATTATGTTCTGTTGTAAAACTGAAGGAAAGCCGCAACTTGTAGCTGCACAGAACAGGGCTCGTTTGATTTCATCAGTCTATTTCATCCTGTGTTCATATAACATGCAGCTACTGACAGTGTTTAAGATTCACAATTCCATAATATCATTTCTGTTTTCGAAGCCATTTGACTATGTAAAAATCATGCTTACTATATGCATGCATCTGGGGGCCGTTCCACTAAACTTTGTACAACTAAAATGTTTGTAAGTGTAAATGTCACATTAACAATGTTATTATACCCCGTGCAACGAGTTGTGGTGGGAGGGGGGGGCGGGTATACTGGAGTCGGGTTGTTTGTCTGTCCGTCCATCACTAAACTTAACATCAGAGAAATATGTTATAACTTCTATTTCCTAAAATGCTTAATCTTTCACACATGCATTCCTGTAAGGCTCTACTACCATGCTTTGCCAAATCCACGACCGTCCAGCCCCCGCTGATCCCAAGGTCAAGGTCACTTACTTAGTCTCTTTACAAAACTTAATTTCAGAGAAATATGTTATAACTTCTATTTCCTTCATCTAAAATGCTTAATATTTCACACATGCTTTCCTGTAACGCTGTATTATCATGCTGCGCCAAATCCACGACCATCCAATCCCCGCTGATCCCAAGGTCAAGGTCAAATACTTGGGTCTCTACAAAAGTTAACGTCAGAGAATTAAGTTATAACTTCTATTTCCTTCTTTGAAAATTCTTAATATTTCACTTGTGCATTCCTCTAAGGTTGTACTATCATGCTGTGACAAATCTACGACCGTCCAGCCCCTGCTGATCCCAAGGTCAAGGTCACTTACTTGGTCTCTTTACATAACATCAGAGAAATCGGTTATAACTTATATTTCCTTGCTCGTATCTGCTTCACATTTCACACACGCATTGCTCCAATGGACCGCGACCACCCGCAAAGCCCAGAGTCCTGGTCGCAAGCCCACACACTTGGAATTTTTTTTTTTTACATATGGAATTTTTTTTTTTTTACATATTTAGGGATACCTGGGCCCACGCGGTGAGGGGGGTGTATTCTGTAAGCCTCGCTGAATGACCAATTTAGCTGCATAAGCAGCCTATGATCAATAAATGTAAATCCATCAACAGAAAAACCCAGACGATCCTAAATTTGCACTTAGTGAATCGGCCCCCTGGTAGTGATCATGAACATCATTCACATTTTCCAGCATCATGACATTCATCATGTTTACAGATTGTTCACACTAACATGTATGTCACCAAATACCAAGACAACAAACAGCTCAGGCACATCTTTTGACATTACCAGGCTAGTCTCTTATCAAGTTATCAGGCAAGGCTAGAAAAGTATTTGCAAGCCGAACCTAATAAAATAAATAGACACTAATTTGGTATTCTTTTTATCAGGTCACTGTTTATGCCAAGAAATATTCTCATGGACTCCTAAAGTAGTGTGTCAATTGGTGAGAAAGTAACACTAAGCAAATATGCTTTTCAGTTTACTCCAGCCAGATTTTTTAGCTCACTTGACATTCATGGTTGAGTAAGTGAATGTTAATTTCGCACCCTCTAAAGCCGTACAACCGTGCCATACATCCTAGTTGACAATGAAATTTGAGCATTGTTAAATCTTGGTGTCTGGTTCTCATTTTGTCATTATACGGGCCAAGCTCTGTAAATACCTATACCCCCTTATTGCTTTGTTGTATATTGCCAATACTGATCATAAAATACGACAATAGTTTCATTGATCGATAAACTATCACAGCACAGTACAATATGTATGTCTTAAAAGTTCTGTCAATTGTCATTTGCAGAAACATGGTGACCTTGTGACATGGTGTCAGTACAATAAGGGGAGATAGTCGCAGAGCCGCGCCAATATATGAGACACATCACGTGATTTTCTGCCTATTAAAGAACATGTGCGATTTATTTGGTAATATATTACAGAAACGGTGACGTGAAATATGATGAAAGTTTCTGCATTTTCTATGAAAATTTCGTCAACTTCAGACGTCATTTACGGAAAATATTGTACATTTTGTAAATATTTTTCATGAGATATCGCACATGTTCTTAGGGACAAAATCACAAGGTGTGTCTCATACAAGGTGTCGTGATAAAAAGGGCACAGACAGAAACAGCAGTTTAGCTGCAGATATGCCTGTACAGCGGAATCATCTCCACAGGAGACCTTTCTGACATGCTAAATAAAGCAATTTCGAAAACATCTGGGGGCTGTTTCACTTAACTTTGTACAACTAAAATGTACGTATTAAAAGTGCAAAATTATGATGGTCTGTAAATTTCACATTAAGAATGTTTTCTTGTAAACAATTATTGGATTTACATCTATTGAGCATAGCAGCCTATGCTCAATAAATGTTTTTACATGTATTGAGCATAGCAGCTATGCTCAATAGATGTAAATCCATCAATGGAAGTTTCCAGACAATCCTAAATTTGCACTTACAAACGTTTTAGTCGTACGAAGTTCAGTGAAACGGCTCCCAGCTAATGACAGTATTTGTTTCCTGCATTCAAAGTTAAATCACTGGAATGATTGTAACCATTAAATACTTCTATACTGCTGTCATGTGAAATTCTGCTTTACTGGTAAATATCTACAAGCCAATTTTATTATGGTACATGTACATCATTCATGTCCATTATACTAATACTGAAATACGTGAAATTAATACACATGCATGTTCATAGATTTTGTATCGTGTGTATTTTTCATTCTCATCATATCTGACTATCAATATTCATTCAACGCTGTGCAGATCAGCTGTAGTAATTTTCAGTCGTCTCTTGCATATATTTTGTGTTAATACATCATTAATTTTGTAGTGTTCAATTAAGATTTGTGCATTCTAGTTTTCTGTGAAAATTATGTTTGTACCGAGCTTGGTAGTGATGATATGCCAATGAAAATTTTATTTTTTCGCTATATTCTTCTATGTTTGGACAGAAGAAGCAATGTGCCTGGTATATCTACAGAAGAGTAGTTTCACTAATTGTTTGTTATAGATGGATGGTGTTTAGAGTACATTGTATATACCATAATTGTCATGTTTCGTACTACATGTAGTCAATGGTGACCTATTGATGAGTTTATCATAAGTACTTCTATGTTGTGTATCTTGAAGGAATAAATCCCAACAGCTCCTATATATTTGTAGTTCAATACAATTAGTGCCCGTCTTTTTATTTAGCCTATAACATGGATTTATAGTAAACTATTGGATGTAACACATTCTGGCTCACAGTAGTAGTAGCCATGGCAGCTGATGACTGATCCTACACATCGCTGTTACCGGCACTTCCATCATTATAAGTTACTTCTCACAAATTGCATTGGCTGTCATTTGCTCAGCCACCTTACCTTGCATATCTGACACCACTCTGGCAGTTGAATCATATTAGATAACACTTTGTACCTCTTTCATAATGTGTGCAAACAGTGTAGATTCAGAGAACCAGGCTTGTAACAAGCCAGCTGCTCAATATCAAGAAATTGGTTTCTAGATCTAAGGTGAAGGTCACAGTTGGAGGTTCTAGATAAAAAATGGGAACCAAAATGTGTTTGGGTCACATACAAAACCATCCACCTTTGATCCAACTGTGCTCTCTGTACTTTGGCATAACCTGTACCGACTATTGTCTGTTTCATGAAACCTGCCCAAATTCTACAGATATGTCCACAATGTAAACAGTATTTTCTTCAATAATATTAGATTTTTAGCAAAATTTAAGAAAGTCTACTTTTTGTTTCGTAAAATTTGAAACTGGCTAGATAGCTTAGAAATGATGTATTAATTAAGAAAACGGTTAAATTTTGAAAATCTGTCCACTATTTCTGAATTAGAAAAATGCCACCATTTTAAATCCCCATAGACATTTTCACTGTCTATGGGGATTTAACCATGTTAACGTGGGAATATTTGACCCAATTTCATGAAATAAATTATTAAATATTGCTAAAATATAAATATTATCGAAGAAAGGTTTCATGAAACAGACAATAGTCTTAGTGTAAATCGATTACATTTATCACAGATAAGTTAACAAGACACGTTTAAATAATGTTGCATGTGGAGCCGAGTTGGTTTGTTCATGTACAGCAATTGCTTAATGTGCGGTAATAATAATAACTTGATATATAGATAGCCCCAGGTCAGCTTTTGACTTCAAATCAGTGAAGTGTCACTACTGGTGCTAGCAGATCCTCCTACAGCAATACTTGACCAGGTACCCAGCTGTACGTCGACCAAAAACACAGAGGCTGATAACAAATTACTGTATCAGGCATTGACAATGATGCAATCTATCAAGCTCATGCCTGAAACTGACGTTTCATTGGATGAATGATGTTGCATGACATCAATGTAACTTGTGACCACAAATAGAATAACATGCTAATGTACTGTAAAGATTCTAATAGACGCCCATGCTCTAATAGACGCGCACCCCCAAAGTTTTGACGTTGAAAATGACCAATTTTTGGGCTGATTGTGACGAAATTAATACCTCTAATAAACGCCCAGTCCACACAAGAAACAAAATCGGAGCTAAATGTCCAACTAAACTTCTTTCCAGTATTTCCAAGGCAACTTCCTTGAAAATTGGGGGGGTGGAACTCGACTGTTTCCGGTGTCACAGTAAATTCCTCATCAGCAGTAGCTATTTGCACGGACGCTGGGTATCAGAATTTACACGGTTACGGAGACGACATTTTCAAACCCAAATCTCGTATAATATGGGTCAAATGGACACCATGTTGGATTGTTGGCCGATATTTCTTAGGAGTTGAGCAAAAATAAATATTTCTCGTTCTGGACGCGCTGATACAGGCCGAAATGTCCACAGGTCGAAACTTCCATGGGCCGAAACATCCGTAGGCTAATCTGATTTCCATTTATGATTGACGCTGTCTTGATATATACATTACCAGTATTTTAACATTTTTACCGACTGTACCATAATCACCAAAAGTCGGCCGAAACGTCTTTGTCCAAAATGTCCATAAACTAACAGACAGTACAATCGAGTCTGGCAGAGACTTTGAGACGTTGAGAGTAACGTCCCTTCGTTATGATTTTGTTTTGTTCAGAGAGTAGAAAATGGTATATTTTATAATATTCGCTGAATAACATTTGCCTCTATTAAACGCCCACCCAGGACTTCGGAGACAGTGGTAATTCTAATAGACGACGGGCTAGAAGTGGTGATTCTAATAGACGCCCGGGCGTCTATTAGAATCTTTACGGTATTTTGCTACCAAGTTGTTCTGAAGTTAGGCTCTGAAACAATAAGATATTCGTCTGAATTCCTACTCATTTCAGTCTTGCCGGATAAACTGTATATCAAGTCGCTAGTGTGGTTTTCTTGTGCATTATATGTGCATAAAAACAGCATGTATGCTGACCAAACATGGCTTTTGTGTGTGCTGTTGATGCAGATATTGCAGTTCAGCGAAGAGTAGGAAGTATAACGGTGTAGCGAAACCATGTACTGAGAATCGTATCATTCTCAAGTTGCAGACTGTGATCACTTCTAGCATTGTAGACGAGCCTAGAGTTGTATGACATGCTTGTATGTGGACTGGTTCACTAGGCTGAGAGCATGAATCTCCGTATGGTACTAGACCAGTTAGACAGAAGCAGTGGTTTGTTTGCTGCAGTACAGTTCGGAGCACTTAAACAGGTATGTTATTATTCCCTCACCGATAGGCAAGAGGAGATATAACGTTAGTCTATGTACGTACATAAATACATGCGTGCGTTAGTATTTTTAACTCACCTGAGCGAAGCTCATGTGAGCTATTGTTACCGCAATGTGTCCGTCGTCCGTCCATCGTCCGTGAACATTTTGAAACGTCTTCTCCTCGGTAACCATTGGGCCTATAGTCACCAAACTTCATGGTCATGGTCCTTAGGTAGGGGGATTACAAAATTGTTAAAATGACGTCGTCACATAATCCAAGATGGCCACTGTCTAAAAATAGCACAAATTCTTCAAAACTCTTATTGGTTATGTCATCCAAGATGGCCTCCGAAAGGTCAAAAGGTTGTTCTTTTATTAGAGATTTCAAAATTCTTCTTCACATGAACCGCTTGGCCCATGGTAGCCAAACTTTAAAGTTATGGTCCATGGGTGAAGCCTTTTCAGATTTGTTAAAATGGAGGTCATCACTAATCCAAGATGGCCACTGTCTAAAAATAGCATAAATTTAAAAAATCTTCTCATGAACGCCAACCGGATTTCAACGAAACTTGGTAGGAATGATCGATGACGATGTACCATGCTCTATCAAAGTTGTTAAAATGGGGACCCTGGGGTCAAAAATGGGCGTGGCCCGTGGGGTCAAATTTTATTTTTTATCTAATATGGTCATGTCTATATGAAATCGAAGGTATCAAAGAGGCGAAGCTCTGGTACATTATTTGTCGAAATTGGATGGTCATGTCATCCAAGATGGCCACCGAAAGGTCAAAAGGTTGTTCTTTTTATTAGAGATTTCAAAATTCTTCTTCACTCGAACTGCTTGGCCCATGGTGGCCAAACTTCACAGTTATGATCCATGGGTGAAGCCTTTTTAGATTTGTTAAAACGGAGGTCGTCGCTAATCCAAGATGGCCGCCATCTAAAAATAGCACAAATTATTTCAATGCTCTTTCAAAGGTGTTAGAATGGTGACCCCTGGGTCAAAAATGGGCGTGGCCCATGGGGTCAAATTTTATTTTTGACCAAATATGCTCATGTCATATATCAAATTGAAGGTATTGATGAGGCGATTGCTCTGGTGCAATATTTGTCGGAATCAGATGATTATGTCATCCATAATGGCCTCCAAAAGGTCCATTTATTCGAGATTTTGAACGTCTTTTTCTCAGGAACCACATGGCCGATGCTGGCCAAACTTCATAGTAAGTTAAGATCCTTGGGTGAAGCATTTTCAGATTTGGTAAAATGAGTCATCGCTTAATCCCAGATGACCGCCATCTAAAATAGCACAATTTTTTTAAAACACATGAACTCAATGTCACATTCTCCTCTGGTGTTCATGGAGTCAGGTGAGCGAATTAGGGCCATCATGGCCCTCTGGTATTACTTGACGGATTGCTTCAATTTTGGACACTTGATATATATGTGAGCATTTGAAACACCCTCATTCTGCTATTTTTTTTATGCCATAAAGTTTCTTCAACCATGACCTTTTTCGTGTTTTAAGCATGCACTTCTCGGATGGTTTTTGTGATGCTTACTTTAGCGCATGCCCATGATCATGTTACAGTCAAATGCCTCGGCAGGCACGACTCCGGTTCCATGGCGGAATTCTTGTTTATGCCCCGTCTCGGTAGAGACTGTGTTCGTCAGAGTTTCTCAATTCTGTCATAACTTCTATATCCCTTGATGGATTACTTTAATATTTCAATACATCAAACTTGTGGACAACTGCCACACATCCATGTTGTCCTTAATATGACATTGACCTTCATAACTGTGCTTTTGAATACTTTATCACTTTTGCTTAATTAACGTTGCCACAGTTTCTCCAATCTGCCACCGGGGGCATTCGTGTGCCGATGGGCCACATTTCTTGTTTTATTATCAAGGCTGCCAGCTAGGGGATTAGCTTATAGTCTGTTTTACGAAAGTTGCCCAAATTTTGCAGCCATATAAACAATTCAAAAACATTATTTATTTCGATAGTATTAAATTAAAGGAAAATTTAAGAATGAGCCTTCTTTTTATTTCGTGAAATTTGGTCAAATATTGATTTTATTGCGAAAACAAAATTTCCCCATGTTAAATCCCCATAGACATCTTCACGGAGTGAAGATGTCTATGGGGATTTAACATGGGGAAATTTTTTAGAATTTCAGAAATACTGGACCGATTTTTAAAATTTAACTTTTGTTTTCTTAGATCATTTCCAAGCTATCTAGCTAGGTTTCGGGGTCAATTTCCAAAAAAAATCATTTTTTGACTAATCCCACACTCCTTTACCTCTTTTTCCCCCATGTTAAATTCCCATAGACAAATCAATTTTTCGTAATAAAATCAATATTTGACCGAATTTCACGAAATAAAAAGAAGGCTCATTCTTAAATTTTCCTTTAATTTAATATTATCGAAAATAATATTGTTTTTGAATTGTCTATATAGCCGTAAAATTTGGGCAGCTTTCGTGAAACAGACGGTAGTGATAATGATGCCTTTGTTACTGTGTACATTTATTATTAGTAGAAGAAGTACATAGGTTTCTCGTATATATTTTTGAGACATTGCCTCTTCATTTTTGTAGGTGTTGCACTTTAGTACATCGGAGGGAACAAATTCCATAAATTCAATTTTTCTGCTAACTTCTGTTTAGTAATAGATAAATGTCTAGGTCTTCAAATATATTCACTTCAAGTATCTTCTTTCAGCATTTCGTTAGTTATGGGCAAATTAGCTACCACAGACAAGGCGATAATTGTATTTACAAATAAAGGTTTTTGCACATTTTGGTGGTCTGTGGAAGCATAAATTACGTGTTAAATCTCGCTCCCAGTACAATCTCAAAATATTGACGTGGATCACTGACATAAACATCAGTAACTCAAAGGTTACACTTTGTGACTAATAAGTATCATCCACTAACCTTGAATTATCTAAAATATGCGTTTATTTTTATTTGCATTCTAACATCGACATATTCTAATTTCTTCCGTGAACTTTACTTTCGGATTTCCTTCGTTACATTTGCAGAATCGTCAATAATGACGTCATGGGAAAACCCAAACAGGAGCATCACAAATAGTACTGCATTACATGTAGTTCAGCCAATCAGGTGACGATACGTGAAGCTGATTGAAATTTTCGTTTTGCTACATGTAAATATACAGATGTTTAAAGTGGATATATTTGGGGGCCTAAGTCGGTTAATTATTGCCAGAGACAAAAGTGAGAAAAAGAAAAGAAATATGTGGTGTTTGAGCAAACCCGGATGTTTCCACGCTGTTAATTACTAAGCTCTATAGTCTACCAGAAATGGGTGGTGGGGCAACTTTTTCGAATGAGCCATTTACTGAGTCCTAGATCCAAGTCTTCTACCTCTGTGGAACTGAACAGAATTGTTCTCCAATCTGTATACAACCTTTATGTCACAGTTTGGCAAACATAGAACTGGCATCAATCAATGCACCCAATGTGGCATACATATGTTATAGCCCCACAGTGTTTACATGTTGTCCAGCACATTGTCGAAGGCATACATGTATATCGGTACATGTAGTTTATGTTAAGGTACTTATTGAATGCAAAAGAAAGAATTACATATAGTCAAACTTGCATTAAGCGACCACCCAAGGGAGACACCAAAAATCGTCACTTAGAACAATGGTTTCTTAACACGAAAACGAAAAACAAATGGAAATCCGGGTACTGGTATGTCCGGTTATATGGTTTAATATTCGGAATTGGGAAATCGCGAATGTTAATGTTTACTGTGCACTTTTCTGAATTATTCAGGCTTTATTTTATCAAAATATTTGGCTGGTGGTCGCATTAAGGGAGTCATTATATAGGCTAAATGGTCAGGTAATTGAAAGTGTTCGCATAAGACAAAAGTCGCTTAATGCACGTGGTCGCTTGTGAAAGTTTTACTGTAATGAAAAATGCATGAGTGTGCCACCATCAAAATGGGGAAATGTCTTCACGACCATGGCTCATCATTCATACTTTTAAAATAAAATCATTAGAAATTGTAGAGTTGAACTGGCAGAGGTGAGCACAGTTCAAACTTTCTGACTTTGACCATGAGGTTATATAATCATGACCCCCAGATCAACCTATATAGTCTCTTGTTGGGAACTACGCTGGTTACGTCTTGGCATGACCCATTTTCTAACGGCGTGTCGCATGAGATGTCATTTTGTACCTAAGAACATGTGTGATGAAAAATATATACAATAGTTACAATATTTTCCGTAAATTAATTTGCCATCTTTCTACATCGTTTACAGAAAATATCGCAGTTTCTGTAAATATATTTCATGAAAGATTGCACATGTTCTTGGGTAAAAAATCATTTTCCGTCTCAATTGTGTCGGATGCCAGGAACAGAAAACTGTTCTCGGTCCACCTTGTACTTGCCTCAGACAGTACTTGTACATTGCAAGAACTTCTGTATGTATAAGGAGTAGCTTAGCTATGCAGCGTTATTCATCAATTAAGCAGTTTGATTCTCTGAAAGTGGACTCCACCAATCAAAACAAACTACTGGTACTTTATTTTGATTTAACACAGCATTCCATCAAACTGCTTCATTCTTACCTCATCTGGCCATGGACCAAAAGCTATGAATGTCTCAGTTCCGATAGTAACATTGCAGGCCGTCTACTGGCGAAGTCTGTTCCCATGGTAATGCTAGATGGCCTCTGTACTGGGAAAGGCGACTTACTGCACGAGCTTCTACTTGACAAAAGGTACCTTGCACCATTTACATTCAGCATTTGGTGTGCAATTATACAGCATTCTCGGTATGTGCTCTATTCTCACACTCTAAATCAGGCAATTTTGATAGGTCGAGACTGAGCTGTGCAAATCAAAGATTTAGAGAATCACATTGCTTGTTATGCGAGTGTGTAAAGCAATAGACTATGGTTGTGGGTTCAATCCTCGCCTGAGGCATATTAAAAATACCTTCATATCATGGCCCCAGGACCGCTTTCACAAATTAAAGTACATACATGCATGGACCCAGGATTATGTAACTCCCAAAGCATATATATTGTTGTTGCGCTTTCACTATGAAGGAAGTTAGATTTGTCAAGACTGGGTTATTCAAAACCTGATGCTTTCAAATGATTTCCATCCTTCTGGTCTTTCGGATGAGAAACAGAGGTCCGTCCATCTCTAAATGGCCATACCTGTATCAGCGACGTGAAACCCTTTCACATTCTATACTGCTAGCTATGAAGTCTCACCTGATGCCAACTGATTCAGTTTTGTAAGGATGGTTGGCACCAGATCGGGACACATTTTATTGTAATAATAAATTCAATGCTGTCAGAATGCACAGTGTGCCTGCCACCCACAGTCCTGATGTATGTGACCTTGAACCAGACATGTAACCCCACTCAATCATTTGATTGCAGCAGACTGAAGGACTGATGAAGAGTGAGGTCCGAGTCTGTGTATCTAGTACTGCTCGTCAGAGATGTTGACCATTGGTCTTCTATGTAGAGGTAATTGTCTGTGACTGGAGAAATGAGTTTATGGGATTGGTAACCAGTGTAGCTCCTGATCAAATTATTTTGCACCTGCGACGGCTCAGTTTCGCCAATTGATTGCCGCTTTCTCTGAATGTATACTACACCTTGGTAATTAAAGAAACGGGTAAATAGCGTTCTGTAATTCTGAAATCCTAACATTCAAACATGAGCATTTTAATTTTCTTTGGTCTAAACATCTATGTGATGTTTTCTTAAGAATTATTTTAACTGCGCCTGACGGTTACGGTAAGTACTTTGTGAACATTTCACCCTCTTCTAGTTGTAGCTTCATGAACATTTCACCCTCTTCTAGTTGTAGCTTCATGAACATTTCACCCTCTTCTTCTAGTTGTAGCTTCATGAACATTTCACCCTCTTCTAGTTGTAGCTTCATGAACATTTCACCCTCTTCTTCTAGTTGTAGCTTCATGAACATTTCACCCTCTTCTAGTTGTAGCTTCATGAACGAGGTACATGCATCGCACATGCAATTTTTCAAATAAGCTTTTCATGGAGAACAATATCACATATACTATGTATGCAAACCTATTGACGGAGAGCTGAACTAAATAAATGTGTAGAAAAGTATTTTTTGTTACATACACATTTTAAAGTAATAATGATTAAATCCTCGTTCCTAACCCAATTTGGTGCACTGCGCATATGTTCATCTTAAACAGTTGTCAAAATATAATGAATGCCCCTTCGTATCTTTATCATACTAATACTATGCAAGGCACTGTGATAGCAGACCAGGTGCTACACAGGTGGTATAGGACCATAAACCCCATTTTTCCGGTCACTTATGAGACACGCCATGCGATTTTGTACCCAAGAACATGAACAATTTGTCATCTTTCGACGTCATTTACAGACGATATCACACATTACATATTTCATGAAAAATCGCACATGTTCTTGGGTACAAAATTGCATGGCGTGTCTCGTATGGATCTGTGAAATAGGCCATAGCTGACATGTGCATCAAGCAAAGCCACAGATAAGCTGGCATATCAACAGTCTGATCAGGGCCTATGGCGTTCACTTTTCCGTCACTGATGTCGGCAAAATAGACCACTGTGCACCATATGTGAGTATTACGATTATTCGTAAACCTATTTTAGGGGAAGGGGCCAAGCGACTTGGGTGTGGTATGATTCTAATTTCAGGGCTGAATATATTTGTTCTCGATGTAAATATTCCTTTCTGATTTTGGGATTTTCCCCCCAATGCAGGTTAAAATGGAATCGAACCCGTTTGCCCGGCCTTACATGACCTTAGCTGTTGATAGGCCGTTAAACACTAATATACAAACAAACTGTGCATCATGATCTGGATCTACAATTGTTGCAAATGTTGTACTGTAAGGTACATATTCTCGGTAGATGGCCCAAATATAAACCAGAACCAGACGACCGTTCTGACAGACAGATGATATTCCAATACGAGACGAGCCATGTGATTTTGTACCTTTACAAAATGTATGATTCTTTCGTAAATGTTATACTGAACATTGCGTTAACTTTCAATGAAATTTACAATAAAAATATCAGTTTCTGTCGACATTTGTCATGAAAAAAACATACATCTTCGATACAAAATCATATGGCTCGACTCGTTTCAACTCGTCTGGCAAACAATGAAGAAATTGTGTGGATGTGCAGTCCTCTCTGGGACTACACTGATCATAGACATTAAACCCCATTTTGAAGGGGTGGCCCATGTAAAAATATGCATTAAACAATTGTTTGAATTGACATGAATTCTATATATTGTAGGAACCAATTTGAACCATTTATTTGACAAACTACTTAAAATGGAAATTTTCTTTCAGGTTTATGAAACGGGCTCGGGAAGGTCAAAGCAAGACTGGGCAAGATGATAAAAGTAGATACGAGAACTGGCATGTGTTTGGGGAAATCCTATTATTTATATACACATGTAGATGAGAACTGGGTTCATGTCCTCCATATGCTAGGATAATTGTGTAATTATGTAGATCTGGACACGTGACGAGAGGTACACAAACATTGACATGTGCTCTGTATATAAGACGCATCAATTTTATTATTCATGAGAAAGAATAGTGGCCCAAATGTGTTTGCTAATCAGTATAACGATCAATCTATACGCACATGGGTGGATTTATTATAGGAATGAATGGCCTTTTTTGTGGAATTTATCGGGGTATAAACTTGGAAAAGTCGCGGGAATACTGGACGAAGGCCGGAAGGCCTCGTCCATTATTCCCGCGACTTTTCCAAGTTTATATCCCCGATAAATTCCACAAAAAGGCCATTCATTCCTTATAATTCCAGCATTTGAAATAAATTCATCAAGAAAATGTGATGTTTTCTTAAGAATTATTTTAACTGCGCCTGACGGTTACGGAAAGTAGTTTGGCATGGGAGTTTACTGGGATATAAATTTTGGACAGACTTGCTACGGACCAATCAAATGTTAGGGAATTGTGTAAATATTTTTGTGCTGGAATTATTCTTGTTTCTCAAATCTTTTGGTACGTGTCCTTATAATCAGCATGAGCAAAGCTATTTCAAGAATAGATTGTATGTATTTTATTAAACATTCAGGTACAAAGACATTTGGATAAAAGACTATACAACACCAACAGATATAAAGATATATGTATTTGAGAAAACAAAATTCTTATTGTGAAATTATGTTCTCAAGAAATTGATGATTATTATGATAAAACATGGTTTACTGTACTATACTTTCATGGTTGTTGCTATACAATCCCACCACCCTGTAGTTTATATAGCAAGTCGGTTGCACAATACACTGGAGAACACTCCATGAGGCTGATTCACATGCACTGTGCCAACAGAGGTGTCCAATAGCAAGCTGTGGCCAAGTTGGCTTATCTAGCCAGACACCCGGATAAGACGAAAATGTCTTGTACACTCCTTGATTTGCACTATCATACTAGTTGCAGGTAGTTGCTGGCTTGTCTAGTAACCACTGATATGTCGCTGTGACGGGAGAAATGTGGCATACAGACAAACAATGCTACTAGTGTAGGCCCAGATCAGCCTACGCATCCACGCAGTCTGATCAGAGCCTGCACTGTTCGCTATTGAACCATCTGTCATTCCCCCAACGAACAGTAATATCCATAATCCCATCACACTACATCAGGATGACAGCAGATCAGACGCTAGGCTGGTGCCAAGTGCTGTACTCGCCATTTCTCCAGTGTCGACCACATGCATTGGTTGTATGTGGCTGCGACTGGAGAAATGGGCATTTGTGTGACTTGTACTGGTCAAACTCCATATAGACTCGATAATCTATATTCCTTGTTAGAAGCATGACTGGCGTTACACTGATGGAATGCAGTACAGCATCCGCACAGTCCGATCTGGATTTACACTGATCGTAAAACCCATAATCCCTATTTCTCCTCTGTCACAGCCACACATAAATGATCAGTCGTCATCCTCATCCATGTTTGTTGTCCTGTTGGTCATTTCAGCATTAACTACCATCGCCAGGTCTTCTTGCCCACTCGTCTTCAGGCGGTCCCCTGCAACATTTATTGATTACAATTATCATATGTTTAAGAACAAAAACTCCCCCCTGTTCATAAATGGACTAGTCTGCAAATCATTTTGTGACGATTGGATTGGTTGCAAAACTAATGTATCAAAATTCATTCCAGATACTGAGGAGTGAAAGGGGTAAACTCCTGCAAAATTGATTGACTAAAGTTTGTTTACTTCGAACTGATAAAAGCGATCTACTGTAAAATTGACTAAGTTTACTTCTGTTAAAAGGGATCTCGGAGACTCGGTGCAAAATGTATTGATTGCATTTTACTGCTGTATTAAAGCGATCTCGGATCTCTTGAAAAATGTATTGATTGATTGATTGATCTACAAAATTGATATTTAGGAATATAATTTTCTAGGAAAGATTGCTTGGAAGTTTTCTTCTGTTCAAAAACTTGTATGCATATAAGTCTCCCTAAAAAAGAAATGTTGGAAAAATGGAGTTTTATGTTAGTTTAACATTGAGGGTCATATACAGACTGGAATATCAGACCGGGTGAAAATTGCAAATTCAGTACTGGTACTCCAATTACATCTTTTTCCAGCACTTACATTGCAATATCCTCGGCTGGTGCCAGGTGTAACAAGAAACATGTTTGGAAAACAAAATGCCACTGCTGGTGAGCTATTAAGAACAAAACAGCTATCAAGCACCTGTGACTGCTGGATGAAGCCCACATTCAATAGTGTTTAATAGTCCGTTATCGTACAGAAACACTCTTGACCTCGAAGAGTTAAACCGACATGCAATAGGGTTCTTCCCATGGTTGATATGAATGTATTTTATGAAGTATCGAAGATGGGCTATATATGGTAGTCTTAAGAATATCATGAAAAAAACAATTGCAGACGGACGACATGGTAAACACTATATCTCGGAGCTCCAGACTATTAATGAAAAACCCACTTTTCCGACGTTTCGGCACAAGGCCTATATCAAGGAATTAGTTTCTACTAAACGCTATTAAAGTGGCATCCATGTTAGATTTCGCAATGTTTATTTTTTATCCATAACGTCGTGACATTGCATGAGCATCAGGACACCATAACGTTATAAAAGATGGCATACTGCATAAATAATATGGGAAACAAAATTAATGTTAAAACAAGAGGTTGTGCAGGATCCTGTGTGGGTCTACAGGATTTCCAACATGTCGCTTGTCAGCTGCACAACCCTCTTGTTTTAACGTTAATTTTGTTTCCAGTATTATTTATGCAGTAGCCATTTTTTATAACGTTATGGTGTCCTGATGCTCATGCAATGACATTATGGATATGCTATCTATTTTTATATTAATCTTGTTAATGAATCAAGTCTTGTAGAGCGGATATATTGCAGTCTCTACAATTACTTGCTACACTCCAAAATATTTTGTACCACAAAAAGTGCCAAATTGTTTACCGATGTAGACCAATGTACTATAACAAGGGCATCATTATCACAAAGCTAATCCCCTTGCTGGCAGCCTTGATAACAAACAAAAAACTCTTAACATATTTGCCTTACAAACAAGGAGAACATTGACATTGACGTGGGTCAGACGTGGGCCGTATGCAAAACAAAGCACATCCTTAGACACACATTGTGGCCAAAAATCAAAATCGGTGAAGTGGTTCATGTTATTGAATAATAAACGAAGCTAATCCCATCGCTGGCAGCATTGACAATAAAAAGTCATCGGTGTCCTTGGTCAGCGCGACGTGAGCCGTACACAAAACAGCACAATCCCTAGACACACATTGAGGCAACATATCAAAATCGGTGAAGCGGTACACGAGTTGTTGAAAAATGAAAGATGTTACTAACGTAAGTACCTGGACTAATGCTATATCCCCTCTTGACTATCGATGAGACGATCACTTATGCATCCAAGTGACATGTTACATGCAGTGGAAAAGATAATAAAAAATACATTTACAGCAAAAAGCAATATAACTTACAACAAGAAACGAGGCAAAGCCACGAAGGCCAGGTTTTTTCCAAGCATAGACACTTGGATAACATAATTATACCCACTTTTAGTAGACTAGATGGCCTTGGCCTGCATGTCGCGCCTTGGGGCAAGGCATGGACACTAAAAAAATAGATATAGTAGATGAAAAAACTTTAACTGGACGGACGGACGGACGGACAGACGTATGCCAAAATGCCAAAATTAGACCTTGACATTGGGCACAGGGGCCGCACGGTTGGGGGGTAGAATGAAAATATGGATGATGATAAACACCCATGTGAAGTTTCAAGGTAATGGGCGAAGCAGTTGCAGAGATATAGTATAACGAAAAACTTTTAACCAAAAAACTTTAACCAGACGTATGTTAAAAAGTTAACTACGTAGAAATAATAGGTGAAGTTCAAAAAAAGGTAACATGTTGGATAGTGATATGTGGTGGGCACCCCTTGATTATGAAGCTGTGAAAGTTTGGTGGTCCTAGGTGGTACAGTAACAAAGAAATGGACTCGAACACAAAAACTTAACCCGCCGCCCGCCCGCCCGGCTTTCGCCAATCCAATAGGCTGGATTTTTTTTCAAAATACCTGGCTAAAAATGCACAATGCTCCAGATAATGAATTAGTAATTATACTGGAGTCAGGTTGTCCGTCCGTCCGTCTGTGCGTCCGTAAACTTAACATCAGAGAAATATTGTTATAACTTCTATTTCCTTCATCTGAAATGCTTAATATTTCACATGCATTCCTGTAAGGCTCTACTACCATGCTGTGCCAAATCCACGACCGTCCAACCCCCGCTGATCCCAAGGTCAAGGTCAAATACTTAGTACAAAACTTAACATCAGAGAAATATTGTTATAACTTCTATTTCCTTCATCTAAAATGCTTAATATTTCACACATGCATTCCTGTAAGGCTCTACTACCATGCTGTGCCAAATCCACGACCGTCCAAACCCCGCTGATCCCAATGTCAAGGTCAAATACATGGTCTCTTTACCAAACTTAGCATCAGAGAAATATGTTATAACTTCATCTAAAATTCTTAATATTTCATGCATGCATTCCTCTAAGGCTCTACTATCATGCTGTGACATATCCCCGCTGATCCCAAAGTCAAGATCACATACTTGGTCTCTTTACAAAACTTAACATCAGAGAAATCGGTTATAACTGCTATTTCCTTGCTCGGATCTACTTCACATTCACGTTCGTGCTGCCCCCGCTAAGCCCAGAGTGAAGGTCACAAGCCCAGACACTTGGAAAATTTTACATATTTAGGGGTACCTGGGCCCACGGGGACGCGGGAGAGGGGGGGGGGGGGTGGGGTATTCCGTAAGCCTCGCTTACTGACCAATCTAGCTTCGAAGTGAAAACATGTCTTGTCATTTCATAATAATGAAATACCAAGATGTGTTTTCATGGAAAATAAGAAAAATATGCTATATTTGTGGTCTGTTTATTGTCTTCTGCAGCATGGTAAAGGTACCACACATTTTGTATTGCTTTTTGATACTCGCTACTTCTGTTGGGTTGTTGGCAATTTTAATTTGGTATTTAAGCAAATAAGCAGCTTATCTGGAGCTATGTGCACATTTCTGAAATTGATTCAGGCTCTACTTACGTATCAATTCCGCTATGGCTCTTTGTGTTCTTCGTTCCAACTTTTCCAGTTTCTTTGCTACATCTCTCTTCAAGTCCCAGTCTGGCTTTCTGGGAGCAAGGTTGATAAGGTCCTGTAATGGTAACACAATCATATGTAGAATAAGATGTACACTATTTACTTAAAACAAGAATTCCTCCACGGAAGCGGTGTCTCATCTGCCGAAGCATTTGACCATATTAACATGATCATGAGCATGTAATAAAATAAGCATCACAAAAACCGTCTGAGAAGCTTAAAACATTAAAAAGGTGAAGGTTGAAAAATGCGGCATGTGTGTGTTCCAAATGCTTACATGTATCAAGCATGTCAAGTGTCCAAATATTGAAACAATACGTCCAGTAATATTAGTTATACCATAATGACGAAGCTTGTACAAACTTTTTTGACGCAAAAAAATTGCTAAATGTTTCCGCAAAAATGTGAAGGTAAAGGTCATGTTAATGGGGGGGCATGAATGTGTTCCCCAAATGCTCATATGTATAAAGTGTCCAAATATTGAAGCAATCCATCAAGTAATATTAAAGTTATACCATGATGACGAAGCTTGTACAAACTTTTGAACATTTCGGACGACGACTGAAAAAGCGGCGACTATAGTCGCACTTCTGCTCAAGCAGGCAAGACAACAATTCAAAACAAGTTTACAGATCCACATGATTGTACCATATGTACTGAATTCACAATACAAAGCTCATAGACAACACGTTTCAAAACTGCAAAGGCAAATCATAGTGTACATGGAGTAGATGTACAATGCCAAATATACATACAAAGGCCTTATTTTGAATTGGTCAACACATTTCATGCCAAAGACTAAATTTACAAGCAGCAAAAAAATATTAATATTATTATTTGTCATCAAAAGTATATGTTGTTACCACCCAGTTGAACTCCAGACCATTCAATGGGTGGTAACGACATCATAATGTTTTGTTGAGAAATACTGCAAATAGTAAAGAAAATCTCGGTAAACTTTCATACCTGTGAATCAGTATCCAGCATTTTGAATTGGTTAATTAGGACTGGGTGTAAGGGTTGGGATACTTCATTTGTATTTTCAAACTACATGTGTTCCATGAATCAGAAAAGAGGGAATTTTATAAATTGTGCAGATCCTGATGAGACGGATCATCTGAATCTACGCTGTTTGCAAACATTGGGATAGAGGTCTGTGGTGTTTAAAGGGTAAATATGGGCCATGGCAAAGAAGCATATGAAGTTTCAAACCAATTCGACTTTGCTGTGCTGCTTCATGAAAGCTGTTGTTCCATTAAAAAGAAACTAAAACCATGACATCACAGCGTTCGGTAAACCACATGATCCCACATCCTGATACACAAAACATAGGCCAATAACTAATTTTGGAAACATTGCAACATTTGCCTTAGACGGAGAGTGGGATCGAATGCACAGTCTGTTTCAGGGACAGTAGGCTACAAGAGCAGGTTTAATGATAAATATCCCACTTCATGCAGACGCTATTTTTCTTACAGAAAAAAAAAATCATTTTTCTTATTTCTCGCTAAAAGTATATATTGTTACCACTCATTTGAACGGTTCAACTGAGGGGTAACAACATATACATTTGATGAAAAATAATAACTAGAAATGTGGCCTGTCGGCACATGAATGCACCCGCTGGCAGCCAAAGAAAATGAGGCACATTTGAAAAAATATGGATGGTCAGAGAAGAGTAGATTTGTCACAGCATGAAAGCAGACCATCAGAGCAATGGGTGTGTGAAATATCAAACAGATCCATGCAATGAAACGGACATTATAAGACACTTACCCGAGTTTCGAACTCACCAAGTATGTGACCTTGACCCTGGACTTAACGGGGGCAGGACAATCATGGATTTGTCACAGGTCAGTAGAGGACCATTAGAGCAATGTGTGTTTAAAATATCAAGCAGATCCGAAAGGAAATCAAAACTATAAGACATTTACCCAAGCTTTAAGGTTTTAAACGCACCAAGTATGTGACCTTGACCCTGGGCTTAGCGGGGGTGGGACGATCATGGATTTGTCACAGGGCGGTAGAGCAATGCAAGTGTGAAATACGAAGCAGATCCGTGCAAGGAAACAGAAATTGTAATGCACCAAGTATGTGACCTTGACCCTGGGCAGGGGTGGGATCGTGGATTTTTTGCAGGGCAGTAGAGGTCATTAGCATGATTAGAGCATTGTGTGTGTGAAATATCGACCAGATCCGTGTAAGGAAACAGAAAGTATAAGATATTTAACCCGAGTGTTAAGGTTTCAGGCCGGACGAGGCATACGGTATACTAGTCGGCACACATGGGCTTAATACATTTCACCATCACCTCTAATACTATTGCATTTTTTGTAACTTTTTCATTTCCAGAAATGTGTCTGTAACTGAAGAAGTCTTTTATGGGCTTTTCGACAAGTGTAGATCCAGATCAGACTGCATCCGCTCAGACTGATCAAGATCTGCACTGTTCGCCATTCTACCAATAAAATACCCGTTAACAATAAAGATCATTATCAGGCTACACGAGTGTGCTATTTGATAAGGAGCTACACTGGTCACAGATCCCATAAGCCCCATTCTCTAGTCGCAGTCACAAATGATTTGCAAGTGTGTGCCTAATGGCTAGGCCACTGGACATACCACTTCATCCACAATCTTCTCTGAATGGCCTGCATTCATCTGTGATTGGATCTTGTCGGACACTGAAACAATATGAAAAGGCCAAGGTGTATGGTCATGTGGTTACAACAGCAAGTACTGAAACTTCCAGAAGCCCACTGATTCAGAGTACGTATTCTTTTATTTTGTCCTTATTATGTAATGGATTTTGATGAAATATGGCGCGTCAAATGCGACTTGTTCAGCTGCATTTGGGGGTCTCGGTACTTTGGCCAAAACTTCTGTCCTTTTTTTGCGAAGAATCAATTTCGGAAATCGATTCTTCGCAAAAACGACATAAGTATGTGCCGAACTCCCACGACCACCAAATGCAGTTTATGAAGACGCATTTGCTGCTTCCATTGAATAATTGGAGTGGGACCGCTTTCAACACTTTGAGCCGTTGTTGTAACCACATGATCATGCACCTTGTATGCCAACCATATAGAGGATACCAGGCTAGTGTCTCTTCATAACTGATCATGTTTCCGAGTCGGCCATGATGAGACGATGTGTCACATTCAATACCCACGTGCCTACGTCCACCCTTAGCGGTCAAAGGTCAACAAGATATATCACTCACCTGGTTATTATATATACATGTATGCAAGTAAATCTGAAAGCTTTATACATGTACATTCATTATTCCTACAGTCTTGTCGAATACCCACATGCCTACGTCCAAGGTCACACTTAGAGGTCAAAGGTAAACAAGAGGGCCATTGTGGCCCTATATAGCTCACCTGGATATTATATATATATGCAAATAAATCTGAAAGAGCTTTTTACATTCAATATTCCGATGATGTTTTGTCGAAACCAGTCAGGCGATAATAATGGGAAGACAATTTTATACAGGGGCCACATTGAATTTTGTCATACCGCAGATAAGTTTCGCGGCTTTTGATTGGCTAGCTTGCCTGGTCATATTATATGACCTGCCAAGACCGTCGGACATACAGGAATTGCGATTCCCCTCCGGCGCCTCGCGTCCACTGACGAGACATTTTGCAAGCGTCTACCGATTGCGAATTGTATTCCTCACTAAACACAATAAAACCCCGAATTGATCAATAAAAGTAACAAATTGTACACTCAAAACCAGTCTTTATTGTTTATTTTTCCATAAATATTCTTCGCGAAAAATGAGCGAAAAATGCCACAAACTGTCCCGTTTAGTGTGTTCAAATCTCAACACGGCTATGTCATAAACTATGGGTTCCACGCACGAAGCGCGGAGTAGCAATGACAGCGAATATTTGGGAACCAGTCGCATTCTTCTAGAGGCGCCAAAGGGAGAGCAAATCGATAGAGCAGTGGAATATCAATTAAATTACACGATATAAAAAAACTGTCATAAAGTCGTTTTTGATGGATTTCTTACTCCATATTTAGTTTGTTTTCGTTTAATAAAAAAAAAAAATGTTCATTTACGCTTTTATATTAAGACTGACGGTAGAAAATCGAATCTCGGATTATTTTTCTTCTTGAAAAAACGCAAAGATCAAAAGAAGAGATATGTTTATACGGCCAAATAACGGATCTGCGGTATGACAAATACGTGATTGTGATTCTACACAGGCTAAGGTATCGCTATCGCCTCGGGTGAACATACCTACAGACGGGCAATATTACACCATATAGCCTGTGTAGAATCACAATAACTTATAATGTGACGAACTGCCATTTGAAAAATCTGTAAATGTTTCACGGAAAGATGATAACTTTGAAGCTTGGGCAGCACCGGCCAAGCGGTTAGTATGAAAATGCTGTTTGAAAGCTCTAAGAAAAAGATACTGGTTTGATCTTTTGGCGGCCATCTTGTATAACGGGGGCCACCATTTTAAAAATCTGAAACAGCATCGACTATCGATTATTCCTGCCAAGTTTCGTTGAAATCTGTCTGGCGGTTCGTGAGAAGATTGTTTAAGAATACTTTTCCACGACGACCATCTTTGATATGTGACAACCTCCAAATTTATAAATCTGACATGCCCACACCCATATATCATCTATGTGCAGTTTGACCAAAATTGGCCAAGCGGTTCACGAGAAGAAGACGTCTGAATTATCTAATTAAAGGATGACCTTACGAAGGTGATCTTGGATGAACTATTCACCGGATGTCGACAAAACATGTTCCAGAGTGATTTTCTTGTCGACACCTACAATTTGAAATGACCATATTTGGTCAAATGTGAAATTGATTATTCCTGCCAAGTTCGTTGAAATTGTTATGGCGGTTTGTGAGAAGATTTTTAAGAATTTGACCTACTTTTCCACGGCGGCCATCTTGGAATAAGCGATGACCTCCAATTTTACATATCTGTAGCCGATTTCATCAACATTGCAAAGTATACTTTACTAGCAAAGTATACTTTGAGGGAGTAATCATTTATTTTTCCTGAAATGCATTATTTCATATAGAACTAACAAATGCATATATTTCATGATTAAAAGTATGCAGAATTATTATACTGAATTTTTAACATTATCACAGCCATTAAATGGCTGTGATAATGTAATAAATTCAGTATAATAAAAATTAATAAATTTAAAAAAAAATTGAAAATTTCTCCCTCAAAGTATACTTTTCTACTCAATTATATTTTGCAATGTTGATGAAATAGGCTACTGACGTGCCCCAACCCATATATCATTTGTGTGAAGTTTGACCAACATTGGTCCAGGGGTTCGGGAGAAAAAGATGTTTAAAATTGTGGACTGACCGTCGGACGACGACACGAAAAGCGGTAACAATAGCTGACTTGAGCTAAACATGGGCAGGAAATTTGTATTCCGACCAATGAAACTATTTCTCGTATTAAATATGTTCATGTGTCAACGTGATGTTTGTGAGTTTATTATGTCGCACTCATGTGATAGCTATATACATCGTGTACAGACTTACTTAATTTTAAAACGGATAATTGGTGCAAAAATGTGACATCGCAATTCATGTGACATATCTGTGGCAACCAGTCGCTAATGCCAATAGTGCAGCACGTTTCGAACCATGTATGTTAATCTTGTGAATAATTTTGCCTCCAATAGCTTATTTATAAAGTAATATATAAATCAGGCATTCCTTGGCTTACATTTAAGTACAATGTACTTGGAAAATAATAAAACACTGGCATGCCATAAGTAACGCAGTCTGACATCATTTTGTTGCATGGATTCCCATAATTTACATTCAAGATAGATTCTACTTTCACTTTCAAACTTTGCAATAAAACACATTTTCGGTAGGTTTTTTTCTGTTCCAACCATGGATTGAAATACAAATTGTCAGTAAATGCATATGTCTACTCTGTCTTGGGGCTTTAATTGTCAATCGGCTCCTAAATTAATATAGGAATGAATGGCCTTTTTGTGGAATTTATCGCGGTATAAACTTGGAAAAGACGCGGGAATACTGGACGAAGGCCGGAAGGCCTCGTCCAGTATTCCCACGACTTTTAAAAGTTTATATCCCCGATAAATTCCACAAAAAGGCCATTCATTCCTTATAATTCCAGCATTTGAAATAAATTCATCAAGAAAATGTGTTTATTTTCCGTTTTCTTAAGAATTTAACTGAGCCTCACGGTTACGGATAGTAGTTCGGTGTGGGAGTTTACTGGGATATCAATTTTGGACAGAGACTTGCTACGGGCCAATCAAATGTTAGGGAATTGTAAAAATATTTTTGTGCTGGAATTATTGTGGCTGTGACTGGAGAAATGGGGCTTATACGTTTTGCGACCATTGTAGATCCAGATCAGCCTGTGCATCTGCAGTCTGATAAGGAAATGCACAGCCACTGTCCGCCATTTCATCAATAACAGCTGTCATGCTGCTGACAAGTAATATCTACAGTGTTATCAGGCTACAGGAGTATGCTAATTGATCAAGAACTACAATGGTCACAAATCCCATAAGCCTTATTTCTCCAGTCACAGCCACATTTATTTCCATGGGGGAGCATGCCCCCAGGACAACATCTAGCACCCACCCCAGCTACAGGTTCCAGTTGGTTGGTTATTTTACATTTTCTCTTCATTAAATGAGACACGCCATGTTATTTTGTACCTAAGAACAGTTTACATGAAATATATTTACAGAAACTGTGATATATGACTAAAAAAATAAATTGATTGATTGATTTATTAGTGTTCAACGGCCTATCAACAACTAAGGTCATTTAAGGCCGGGTCAACGGCTTCGATCCCATACATGTATATAACGGTATATAGTCCCAAAATCAGAACAGAATATTTAACAAAATAAATAGTCGATTCGCGTTATGTCGACATTGCTTATATCAATATACCTGCTTATGTCGATGTACGCTCGTGGTCCCGGCCGAACTGCTATATAAACTCATACATTTCATACCCGATATATTGATATCGGAAATGTCGACATTTCGTTTATATCGATGTGGAAAACAAGTCCCGATGGTATAATTCCTACACATTTGTATACTGTTATGTCGATATGCAATTTGAACAGCGGGCGTCGTAAAGTCTGGTCAAACTTGATTGGCACAGGTAAGTTTTTCACACATTCAAAGTGATCAAAACATGCCGCCGGTAACCGTGTTACAATCGCGGAATACTGTCAAAGCCGACCACGTAAGCCGTGATCAACCAATTAACGACAGTGTGACGTGAAATCACAAAATTACTCTTGTTAATTGCCAATTTATTTTCGGGACATGAATCGAGCCGTAAATGCCATAATCATTAACGGACGCTTGTTTATAATAATTACAATTTGAGTGAATTACATGCGATCTTTATAAACACGAACAGTTGGTCGATCAAATCACTTCCTTTAGCAATGTCAAACAAACTGCTGCTGAGAAATCTGGTGAAGTTGTACTGGAACGAGTTTATTGAAAAGTCCGAATCGGTACGTGGGCGTCTTGTATTTTTTTACAAGACACAAATGTACCGATTCGAACATTTCACTATTCGCGCCCCTGTGACACGCCCCTGTGATATGCAGTACAATAACCCGTAAATGTCACGTGACTCACGACTGGTGGTGGTTGCTTGGTCACAAGCAATATGATGCTATTTATAGAATATCTCCACTCGATCACATCACGTGATCGCCGGAAAAACAATGTTGCAAATTGTTGCGACCAATAAAACTACGGTTATGTCGACGTCATTCTCTGTCTCCCAGCGATATCGACATAACGCGAGTCGACTGTATATTCAGCCCTGAAATTTGTAGAATAACCGGACCTGCTTCCAGGTCTATACCACACCAAATTCGCTTGGCCCTTCCCCTGGAATAGGATTACGACAAAAAGATAAAATTGTGTTAACTTTTGACGTCAGTTACGGAAAATATTGTAAATAATTTTCATGAGATACCGCACATGTTGTTAGGTACAAAATCACATGGTGTGTTTCAAATTTGCGACCTGTGTCGATTCAAACTAGCCTCTGCTGCTAAGGTGATACAAAGATGGGGGGACCTCTGTTTCATGTCTTCACCAAGTGTCCACAAGACAGGTCAGCCACAATATAGAGAACGAAGATTACATACCGTCTACTGGTTTAATTTGCGGCAAAGCACTTTCTTTCAGGCCCTCGTCTTGAGGTTTGTAGCTCCTGAACACGGGTCTGAAGAAGAATCATAACAAGAGCTGTAGGAGAACAGCATAGCTCGACTATGAGGGTTGTCGATGTACACATAGCTTGACAAACAAGGTGGCTGCGGCCTGCATAAAAACCTTAACCAAGATTGACTAAAAACCTTAACCAACGGAAATTAAGTAAGTAATTCAAGGTTAAATGTAGGTCAATGTCAGATATAGGTCAGGGGTTATTGATGTACATCACTAGGAGATGAAGTTTTCCAAGTATGGTTGCTGTAGGTCCAGGAGTATTCCATATACAAGCTCGACTAAAAACCTTAACCAAGGGGAAATAAGTAAGTAATCCAAGGATAAAAGTAGGTCAAGGTCAAATATAGGTCAGGGCTTATTGATGTACATCACTAGGAGATGGAAGTTGTCCAAGTATGGTTGATGTAGGCCCAGGAGTATTCCATATACACATTAACAAAGTATTTTAAGGTTAAATGTAGGTGAAGGTAAAATATAGGTCAGGGTTTATTGATGTACATCCCTATGAGAAAAAATTATCCAAGTATGGTGTCTGTATGCACAATAGTATTCCATCTACAAGCTTGGCTAAAAACCTTAACCAAGGGGAATTAACTAAGTAATTCAAGGCTAAATGTAGGTCAAGGTAAAATATAGGTCAGGGGTTGTTGATGTACATCACTAGGAGATGAAGTTGTTCACAAGTATGGTTGGCGTAGGGCCAGGAGTATTCCATCCACAAACTCGACTAAAAACCTTAACCAAAGAGAATTAAGTAAGTAATTCAAGAGGAAATGTAGGTCAAGGTCAAATATAGATCAGGGGTTATTGATGTACATCACTATGAGAAAAGGTTGTCCAAGTATGGTGTCTGTATACACAATAGTATTCCATGTACAAGCTTGAGTAAAAACCCTAACCAAGGTCGACTAAAAACCTTAACCAAGGGGAATTAACTAAGTAATTCAAGAGGAAATGTAGGTCTAAAAACTTAGACTAAAAACCTTAACTAAGGTTGACTAAAACCCTTAACCAATGGGAATTAATTAAGTAATTTAAGAGGAAATGTGGGTCAATGTCAAATATAGATCAGGGGTTATTGATGTACATCCCAATGAGAAAAGGTTGTCCAAGTATGGTGTCTGTATGCACAATAGTATTCCATGTACAAGCTTGACTAAAAACCTTAACCAAGGTTGCCTAAAAACCTTAACCAAGGGGAATTAACCAAGTAATTCAAGAGGAAATGTAGGTCAAAGTCAAATATAGATCAGGGGTTATTGATGTACATCACTAGGAGATGAAGTTGTCCAAGTATGGTGGGTGTAGGGCCAGTAGTATTCCATATACAAGCTTGACGAAAAACCTTAACCAAGGGTAATTAACTTAAGTAATTCAAGAGGAAATGTAGGTGAAGGTCAAATATAGATCAGGGGTTATTGATGTACTTCGCTATGAGAAAAGGTTGTCCAAGTATGGTGTCTGTATGCACAATAGTATTCCATGTACAAGCTTGACTAAAAACCGTAACCATGGTTGACTAAAAACCTTAACCAAGGGGAATTAACTAAGTAATTCAAGAGGAAATGTAGGTCAAGGTCAAATATAGATCAGGGGTTATTGATGTACATCACTAGGAGATGAAGTTGTGCAAGTATGGTGGGTGTAGGGCCAGTAGTATTCCATATACAAGCTGAATATCAGATTATATTCCACGGCTCACTAGTCAATAATTGTTTTATTATATGATAATAGTCTGTATATAGCACTTGCGACCTTATGCTACTAGACAAAAATTGAAAAAGAATTTGAAAAAAAATATGGTATTTTTAAAAAAAATATTAAAAATAACAAGAATTCCGCGGAGTGAGTGAGTGAGTGAATAGGGTTTAACGTCCGCTTTTCTGACATAGAGGTACAAGCCTCAGGGAGTCTACACGCAGACGGGTCAACGGGGTCGAGTCCCATATCCACCTGTCCAAGGGGGGTAAATCCCAACTTCAGAACTCAATATTTACAATCAAAAATATATATTCAGTCCTGAAATTAGAACAACCTGATCTGGTACCAGGCCCTCGCCACACCAGCATCATTTATCCCATCCCCTAAAAGTAATAGGATTAGCGCTAATCTTACTTTTATATATGGGGCATAGCCCGACTCAACTCTCACATACAAGAAAGCCAAAAATGTACATGAGGGCCAAATCCGGTATAGTGGGTTCCGGAAAGTATGAACCCAATCGTTAAGCCAGTTTAGTCGCCTTTTACGACAAAGAATTCCGCGGAATCAAATGTCTCGCCTTGTCCCGCCTTGACCTCGAGCCTGGGTCCGAAAGCGATTTTCAATGGCCCAAACATATTATACAATTATTGACTAGTGAGCCATAGAATATAATCTAATTGTTTTAGTATATGATAATAGTCAGCATATAGCACTTACGACCTTATGCTACAAGACAAAAATTAAAAAACAATTTTTAAATTTTTTTAAAAATTAAAAAAAAGAATGCTCGCTACTGGAGCCTAGAATTTTGTTTAATAGTCCTATATTTGTATCTTAAATATTCATTTATCTTGCACAGGTACACATTATTGCCACAATATTGTCAACACAGTTTACGGAAATAAAATAATTTACCTGTATAAATTACCTGTAATAAGCTAGTGGTCAGTGGTCAATGTGGACATTTGCACATGCTAGCACATGCACAGGTGAATGGTTCTGGCAGTCACTATTGTTCAACGGGAGAAGGCTATTGTTCTCTCTACAGGTAAGGTGTACAGAGCACACGAGAAAACGGGTATTCATGCATTCATGTCCAGTTTGTAGAGTGCACTAAACAAAAAAGAGAGATAACAAAAAAATTAGCTATGCAAGAGTTGTCATTCTTGTGCGCGACACACCTTCGGGTCGTGGTCTATGCATGTGTGAAGTTTCATGAAAATATTCCAAAGGGTGGTCGAGTTCTGCTCCGGACAGGAAATCAGTGCGCGAAAACAGAAAAGGGAGATAACTAAAAAAATAGCTATGCAAGAGTTGTCATTCTTGTGCACGACACACCTTCGGGTTGTGGTCTATGCATGTGTGAAGTTTCATGAAAAATATCCAAAGGGTGGTCTAGTTATGCTCAATCAGTGAGCGAAACAAAAAAGGGAGATAACTCAAAAATTACCTACGCAAGAGTTTTCATTCTTGTGCGTGACACACCTTCGGGTCATGGTCTATGCATGTGTGAAGTTTCATGAAAATATTCCAAAGGGTGGTCGAGTTATGCTCCGGACACGAAATCAGTGCGCAAAACAAAAAAGGGAGATAACTAAAAAATTAGCTATGCAAGAGTTGTCATTCTTGTGCGCGACACACCTTCGGGTTGTGGTCTATGCATGTGTGAAGTTTCATGAACATATTCCAAAGGGTGTTCGAGTTATGCTCCGGACAAGAAGTGTCTGCGGCGGACGCGGATGCGGCACAGTGTCAAATCCATAGTATACCCCGACTTTCGTCCGGGGGATACAATAATTATGTTCTAACTATGTTATTTTAGCAAGATAACAATAATTCTCAAATGAACATGTGCGCTTTCCGCCAGACTATTAACATTAGCGTTAATAAAATCACGGAATGTGCTATGATACGTGTCTTACCAAAATTAGAAGCCTTGTTCATTAGGTTTGAGGCGGCTTTCAGCTGCGCCGAAAACCTATTGTATTCGTTGGTTTTTTTTTTTTATTCAGCCGTTCAGTCTACAGCCCAAACCGCTGGTCGGATCGACTTCAAATTTTGCATGCCGATTCGGATCAAGTGTGAGCAGAGACTCAGAGATTTTCAGAAATATCTTAATGCCACTTTCCACGAAACCGGAAGTGACGTCATATTTTCTATAACTTTCTATAACTTCCTTATTTTCCAACCGATTTCAAAAATTTTGCATTGGAAAGCTGACAAAATTCTCTATCTCGGCCTCGCTGACAGTTCTCGGCTATCTGGTCAAATAAGAGAGCTATAGGCATTTGAAGTTGAAAAATGTACATACTTTTCAACGATTTTGCCGAATTTCGGCTGATAACGGGTGGTCTTTACAAACGTTTTCCAATTTGTACAGTAATGTCAGCAACATAATTTCTTGCCAGTGTGATAGGGGAGTGTCAGGCGCATAAAAGATGATCATTTTCAGAGCTCTATCTTGACTACTTCCGGTTCTATTGGATGTCAAAGATGAACGTCTTTTTTTCAAGTTTTCAAAATAGAGCAAACGGATGTGACGTCAGCTTCGTTATTTATCAATAGATTTCAAAATTTCTTGCTGCGGTCGATATTTCAGTCCTTTAGCTAAACTTTCCCGCTTTGTGGCCCGGCCACCTATGGTGACAAACAAACGAAAACTTCACTGGCGGAATATTGCATATTTCCGTTTTATTAGGTGTATTTACAAATGGCGTAAACTGCCATTTAAGGGCGATAACTATCGAAAAATAATCATCCGCTGACTTACGGGCTCCCTCCATCTACACCAAACCGCTGGTCGGATCGACTTCAAATTTTGCATACCGATTCGGATCAAGTGTGAGCAGAGACTCAGAGATTTTCAGATATCTTTTAATGCTACTTTCCACGAAAACGGAAGTGACGTCATACTTCCTATAACTTCCTTATTTTCCAACCGATTTCAAGAATTCTTTTTGCATTGGAAAGCTGACAAAATTCTCTATCTCAGATTCTTTGACAGTCTTCGGCTATCTGCTCAAATAAATGATCTATATGCATTTGAATTTGAAAAATGTACATACTTTTCAACGATTTTGCCGAATTTCGGCTGATAACGGGTGGTCTTTACAAACGTTTTCCAATTTGTACAGTATTGTCAGCAACATAATTTCTTGCCAGGGTGATAGGGGAGTGTCAGCCGCATGAAAGATGATAATTTTCAGAGCTATATCTTGACTACTTACGGCTCTATTCGATGTCAAAGATGAACGTATTTTTTCAAGTTTTCAAAATAGAGCAAACGGATGTGACGTCAGCCTCGTTATTTATCATTTGATTTCAATTGTTTTTGCTGTAGTCGATATTTCAGTCCTTTAGCTAAAACTTTGGCTGAGGATCGAACCCGGTATCCCTCGCTCCGAGTCCATCGCTCTACCTCTAAGCTAACCGGCCCCACATCGGTGTGATGATGCGAACACAATGATGTTGGACTGTTCATTCTAAAACTTCAGAAATTCTTTTTGCAACCGATAGTTTACACCTTGGGCTAAAGCTTAGTTACACATGAAATCAATGTTTGAGGCTCAAACCGTTGATGCAGCTCAAGCTGCTCTAGTATTATATAGTTATACCGATGAAAGCCGAAACACGCCGAATGCCTTTGGTCACGAACAGTCAATTCACAATCGGCTTTTATGATGAAAGTATGTGCCTCAACGCACAGGCATTCGGTGTGTTTCAGCTTTCATCGATATAACTCTATATATATATGATCAGGGCTTCTAAATTTGGTCGGACACAACCTCGTATCGTAACAAAATAACATGTTTAACATTGTAATTTTCTAAGCATTCAATGTATTTCTTCAGGATAACGATAATTCTCAAATGATCATATGAACTTGCCACTACAATATTGACGTTGGAGCCTTAAACACATTACAGTCTATATTCGTTTACTCAAAGTCGGTTAAGTCGAATTCCCTCGTTATGTCGAATTCGTATCCAAGTCCAGTTTCAGATCCTATTATTTTCAATGTAACTGGCTTCATTTACGTCGAATTTCGTTAAGTCGAATTTTCGCCAATTTGAACTAATTGTTAGGTCCCGAAAACAGAAATGTGTAGTATTTCACTCTCGCTAAGTCAAAGTGTCAGTTTGAGCTCGAAGTGTGAATTCGCCGAGCCAATTTAACGGATCAAACACTGGACTTGTTTACCTGTGTCAACAAACTTTGAACAAGTGTTAAAGGTGATTTCCTCGAATTCACAACAAACAATCGAACATTGCTGACTTTTTCCGGAAGGCGGATATTACCCGAGTGACCGAGTAATACATTAACATAAATCTCAAAGATTTTGAGTGTAAACTGCACTAAAAACGCATCTCACTAACCTAAATTCGCTTTTTAAAATCATACACCTTCGCTTCCTGATTAAAAATGAATGTTAGCCGCCAACGTTGAAAATATCAAATCACGTGACACGCACTGATTTGGTTGGCTAATGGAAATGACGTCAGTCTCCAGTAACCAACCAAACCACTGCGTGCACGTGATGAAATATTTTCAAAGATGGCGGCTAATAGTCATTGAGAATGCGGAAGTGAACATGTTTGATTTTAAAAAGCGATTTTAGGTTAGTGAGACGCGTTTTTAGTGCAGTTTACACTCAAAATCTTTGAGATTTAAGTTAATGTATTAGCAACTGTAAAATCCGGTAACTGGAATTACCGGAAAACAATTTTTTAACGAAAACCACCGAAATACCGGACACCCCTGTAAATCACTGTATAATAACATGTGTGTGTTTGCATTGCGGGGTTGTTTTCTTTCCTAATAACACTTATTTTAATTTAAATATATGATGCTGTCGTATTCTAGATGGTTACAGCTAATGTAGATAGTGATGTCAGTGATTTACCATGTGTGCAGTATATGTATGCAAGGCATCGTATTCGGCTACTCAGACTCGTCAGGGGAATATACCGAAAGCCACTTTTTTTTTTTTAAATATACTAGATGTTTGTGTATGACAGTATATCAGTGATTTAACGGAAAACATGTGCAATGCGTAAATCCTATTCATTATGACGCAGTAGTCGGCTGACTATTAATTAATGGTGGGCACCTTGATACATTTGAAGATGGGTTTCCAAAAGACTATGTTCAATACGACCAATTCAACTTGTTGCCTTTAAGTAAGAGACCGACTGTGAATCGTAATTCCTGTCAAAACACTTTGATGTGGACGATATGGCTTAATTTCACCGTCCCTGTCAATTAATTGACAAAGAAGGTGTTAGCATAGGTATACAATGTAATTACATGATCACATATTTAGGAGGAGTAATCCAATCAAGTCTTTAAAAGATAAAGTTGAAAATTTGTTAGTGTAATTATTGAGCAATACGACCCGGGCACATTTGAATTGTTTTGTACATTGTTTAGAAAGGTGTTTTATGTATATACAAACAATAATTGACCATTCAAGACACGCTAGAATCATTGTGTATTGAGGGTTTATACCAGTATACTGCAAAAGCAAAAAGCACAGGTATTGATGAGAGAAACACAGTGGTACCATTTTTGTTTAAATCAAACAATATTTGGAAGAGTTGTGTCCCTTTAAAGATTTGATAAATAACGTATTTTCTGCCAGCATTGTGTGCATTAGTGTTTCGTGCTATAACATGTGCATTGTGTAATAAATACTGGACTATTATATATTGTTGTAAAGAGAATGATTACAGAAACATAATAGTACAATGACTGTTTAAAACAATCAACATTTGGAGGAGTTATGGTTCCCTTTAAAGACCTATCAGTGATATATCAAATTGTAGACAAAATTTGCACATACTTGCGCTCCGTGCAATACAGGCTTTTCAATTACAGTTCATCCACAAGGGAAACTTAACATGTTCTTACGGCTAAGTGGTTACTCAACAGGCGCGGATCCAGGATTTCGGGTTAGGGGGGCGTAACTATTTTGCACTACTTGACTATATTATCGAACGCTCGTTCGATAATATAATCAAGTATTGCAAAATAGTCGACCAGCGCTAGGGGGGTCCGGAGGCATACCCCCACACCTTCCACACGAAAAATTGAGGAAATCTACATCGCATTTACTGCGTTCTGGCGCATTTTGGAGCAAAAATATTGACACTGTCACAGTATGTTTAGACATGATTTTTGATTGAAAACGTTTAAATTTTGAAACAATAAGAAAACGACCGAAAAATGCATGATGGAATACATGGCACTTGGCATGAAACGTGCCTTGTAACTTGTAAAAATCTTTACTCGACAAATTTTAGGGGGGCGAGGGCAAAAATTGGACAAAATTAATGAATTTTCAGTATTTTTTCGTGAATTTTAATTGAGAAACCCCGGAGTCAGTTGTTAGCTGATGCTAGCATGTGCTGGTGACATCAGATATCCCAGAATCCCTCAAAACACACGATTTCACGCTCTATTTTGAGACCGATGTCTACAGCAAAAATGGAAAGATTGAAACAGGAAGTTGATTTTTTTGACGATATTTTACATCAATTTATCTATAAACAACAAATATTTTTCTATGAAAAACAGGTTTATGTGAACTATACAAGACTATTTGATAGAAATGTGGCGGAAACTGAAGCTGACATTGTTTGAAGGATTATATAATACCAGTTCAATAGAGCCAATATTTCAATGGCTCAGATAGGGAAATCCAAAACGGCGGATATCGCTGGGATCGCTACATATACAGAGATCCAGTTAAGGTGCGTAATTTGTTCAACTTGGGGTGAAATTTTCTTATTTCTTCATCAAAAATGGCAAATTGGGAGTCCTTAGAATCGTCTCATTGAGACAATTCTAAAGCACTCCCAACTTGCCATTTTTGATGGAGAAATAAGAAATTTACCTCCAAATTACGCACCTTAACTGGATCTCTGATATATAGAGTTATACTGATCAGGGTTTTCACTGGAGAAAATAAAAAATTTGCCACTTTTTTTATGTAAAGCATGCGCGAAAATTATTCAAATTTGAATACAGTGTATATATTTTTGCGCGCGCTTTGACAACAAAAATATACATACATGTACCTTGTATCTACTAACAACAATAAAACATGGTATCATTATGTTTATTTTGTTGGTTTTTTTTTTCACACATCATTCATGATAAGATTTGACACATAATTTGTGATAAATGAGAAATAAAATTAAATACATGTATGTCATTTGACATAATACAGCATTATTTTCAACTTTCATTCAACATGTTTCACTACAACTTCACTTCCATACACTTGTGGTAGAATTCAATTTGTATCTGGTCCGAACTAATTCGGGAACGAAGTCGGGATTTAGCAGAGACAAATTCTCACTAAATAAGTACCTGTTTCAGCTATTGTTGGTGTTTGCAGAAGCATTAAAGTCTGTATTCTGTAAATCCATCGATATTTATCGATGACATTGAGTGATTGACCTTTTATGAGGTTTAAACACTGTTTTCTATTGTAAGGTCTCACGGGACAGTGGGCAGCTAGCTTTAAAAAGGGGGTGGACGATTTTCTAAATACTTCACTACCGACCGTGTAAGTTACACCAGTGTGTCTAGAAAAATAGGTTTATGAATATTTCTTGACTTTGGGAGGCTTGACAAGGTGTATTTTTTAGAGTATTTCATAATTCTACGAAACTGAATGTTAGCTCCAGTTGATTTTGACATCTTGGAAAATGTCACCTGCTATGCTGTCTCGCCGGTACGGTTTCGCGTCAGAATTTAAGGTATTTTCGGGCATTTGTAACGAAAATTTGAGCTGGTTATGACCCCGCTTTGAAATGATTTTCAGAAAATGGTGTGGTGTTACAAGTGATAGAACAAGACATAACAAAGTATCTGTGCCTCATATTTTCATGAAAACAATTCCGATGAATTCAGTCGTGTTGAAACTTTTGGCCAAAAATAGGTGGGTGGGGGAACTTTGTAAAAAATTAATTGAACACATCTGATGCGGTTACTGAATTTTTATTGTGGCGCGCGATTTGTACTTCATTTGCGAGTATTTTTCAATACTTGTCGCAAGAGCCTCCTTAACTGATTGTGAGAGGCGGTGATTTTTATAAGTCACCCGCCGCCCTCAGAAAAGCAGTCAATTTTGGCTATTTTCAACCGTCCCGTGATGCCTAAACACGTGGTTTTACAAAGCCAAATAAACACAGTATTGACAGTCCGTGGATCCGGACTTGAATGAATCTGATTGGATGAAATTTAACGAATCAAATCACAGCATGACATCACCGCTGCACGTGACCAGTGTCAATCGCAATAGAATGGAGAAAAAAAAATTGCCACTTTTTTTTTCAAGAAAGAAATCATGAAACGATGTGTGTATTGTTTATTTGAACACGTTACAAATTCTTACTTTCATACAGTCTAGGACGCTTTCACTAAAATCGCCACAAACGTGCAGATTTTACCATGATTACCACACCACTATACACGGTGACGCTACGGTAATTTAACGGATCAAATCACAGCATGACATCACCACTGCACGTGACCTGTGTCAATCGCAGTATAATACACACAATGTTTACATAAGAAAGCTTGTTGTGTCTCATGTGTTGGGGATTATTGATTTATTCACTGGAAAACGTAGTTATAGAAAATCCAGGTATGGCTGCCGGGTCTGAAAATTGTAACTACTGTCTGTTTCACGTTAACCTGCCCAAATTTTTAACCTATTTAAACACCCTAAAACTCCCATTTTTTTACATATAATCATTGTCAGGAAAATTTAGTAATGAGCCATCTTTTTGTTTTTCGAAATTCGGTCCTAGAATGAAGTAATAGCCCGAAATGATAAAGTGAATGGGGGTCTCCCATGTTAAAATATCACGCGCTGAGCAGTTTTCGACATTTTCCTATTGTCGAACAGCTTCCTGGATTTCATCATCAAAATATCGGCAATAACATCGGCTTTATGTGAACAAATCTTACCATTCTGAAAAATATAGGCATCCTGCTTCCATTAATCGGTGTTTATATATCAATTCCATTAGTAAAGTTCTGGAATTTGGTGAAAATAGACGATGATGTCAGTCAAATATCTCCAATCTTTGTTGTTACTCGTGACAACAGATGACAACTGAGCTCTGATTGGCTGGAATTCAGTGAAGGCGGCTGGCCTCGAAGCAAGTCCATTTCGCAGGAGGGGAGAACCTGCGATTTTTTTTGTTGAAGCAGTAAGCGTACTGCAAATTTGATTTTGGCGTGGAAATTGTTTTTATGAACACTGTTAACTTTTCAGATGCAATCATTAGAAATTTGTTACATAAACAGTAATGTATTATACTGAGCTTGTGAAATTTGAACAAATTATGGCCAATTCGTGGAAGCCTGGAAAAACTTCTCTGAATTTGTGGTAACAGATCATCAATTTATTTTCTGCAAAAACATGTTAAACAAAAACTGTGTCATACATCCAAATACTTATACGTTCAATGCTAGCTGCTGTTAAAAAGTCACCAAAGTAACTCGTGTGGAGGGCTGAATTGGTTTCTTTGTTTACCCTTTAATGTGACTGTGTCTCAGATGATGTCTCAAATATTTATCTAAAATCTAATACCGGTATGTGTTTTTTCTCGTAAGGCACAGTAAATGGAATAATATATATATTTATATTTCATCACATTCCCAAAAACATGCGTTATATATTCAGTTATATATCAAGTACATCAGGCGCCTAGCTGCATTAAGGCACTGCAGGCCCGGGAAAATGAAAAAAAAATGTGCCAGATTGCATCATTTACCTTCTAGTTTTGACATTTTTAAGGGGGGGGGCATGCCCCCAGACCCACCTAGCAGTCGTCAACCGGGCCTGCAGATTCAAATTGGCTAGCTACGCCCCTGTACATGCTCAGCTATCAGAAACTGTGATAAACAGGGGAGATATGTATGTTTCGCAGTATATGTACAAGTAAATAAAAAAATGTATGTGACTTTTTTTTTGTGAAATAATATAAATCGGTATTGTGATATGGTTTAGAGTTTCCGTACTATGGTGTAGACAAGGTATATACATGCTGACAAGATGGCGTCGCGGGACGACAGCAGTAAGTGTCAGTTTAATTCAATATGTTACAGCTTACAGAACATTATCAGCAATGTATCTGGTATGTACAGACGGAGAAATGAATAAGATCTACGACGATCATTCTCAATACCTATGATACGTGTTTGTGTCAACTATATACCGTGTCTACACCTATAACAGAAATCTACACCATATCACAATGCCGTTTTCGAAAAGAATCGGTAATGTATTATTTTTAAGTTGTGCACTTGTAATTATTAACCTGAAAGTAAATCCTGTAGATGACTGAATGAGTTTCTTCTTTACCATAAGAATCTGTCTCCTATGATCGCCAGCCTACTATAGGGAGTACCTGTTTAACTGTTACCAGCAAACAATAGTAAATAAGCAAACAAGACATAACAAGTTAATTTCCAATTAAACTGTATTGTTAGCTGTCAGTTCATGATTAATACACTATATGTGTTCGTTTGTTGGGGTTTAACGACCTATCAACAGCAAAGGTCATTTAAGGTCCGGTCAATGAGTTTAGTTCTAAATCCCATATATTAACTACAAATGGCGGGGGGGGGGGGGGGGGTCCCAATATCAGAACTGAATATTTACAATAAGGAAAATATATATTCAGCCCTGAAATCAGAATAATCCTGATATGATTACAGGGTGCTCGCCACACCAGATTCACCAAAGATATGTGAGGAAGCTACTTACACAAACTTTACGATATTTTCGTTAAATGACGTTGAATTCAGACAAAAAGTTCACAGCAAATGCGGAATAATATTTGCTATGCAAATGTTGTAAACTTTCGACATTATTTACTGAAAATGTAACTGTTTCCGCAAATATTGTTCAATAAAAACGTGGATTTTTTACATTACGGTATAGGACCATTGCAGCAATGCCTGTGTCAAAAGTGAAGTAGACCCAAGCAAGGAAACATAAATTATAAGCCATTTACCGAGCTGTAAGGTTTAGTGAGGCACGGACGGACAAAATGACTCCAATATACTACACCCCACAACTCGTTGCGCGGGGTATATTAAGCATACAAACTTTCATGTGGAAACGTCTTTAATATATATAATTAACATTACAGAGATCGTCGGAAAATTTTCATGGAAAATACGGGGATAAAAAAATGCCGCATTTTTTTATATAATGGATTATGGATGACAAAAAAGTTTATGAAGTTTAAAGTCATCCTGACAGTAACACAGATTGAAAAGTAGCCGAAAAAGATGACCCGACGGACATATATCATATGTACATTTGCACGCGAGTTTCTTTTCCAGTGTACATAATAATGCGAAATTGACTGGTCGTCCCATGTCCACAATACAACTACTCGACAGCAACGTGTGGCATCTCTGTCGTAATATATCACAATAGCAGAGGCGTACCTAGCATTCATGCTTATTGGAACATTGGGGCGTGGATTCTGCTAATACATTAATTGAAGTTCAATGTGTATCTGACTTATCAATATGGCTACTGAGTGCAGATACCCTGCTCAATGTGCAAATTATGACTATTATAGCGTACTAGTTTTGCCTTTTGTGTGTATCAAAACCGAAACGAGGGCGGGGAGGCATGCGTGCGACGGGAATAGCTCCGCCATGATCCGCCCATGTGTATGTAGTCTATTTTAGCCGTGTGTATGCCTAAGCGAATTACTGCAGTATTAGGGAGCATTCCTTTCCTTGTCAAACTAGCTTGGGCAAGCTGCTGTACGAATGAACTGAGCACATGATGCGGGTGTGTTTGAGTGGGTGTGTGCAATAAATACATATATATCAAGCATAAGGACAAATAAACACTCTGGAACTGTTTCTTGAAAGAATATATAGCTATAGTTGTGATAAGGTGTTGTGATGGTTCGCCAATAGGTTTTGACTTGTTCCGAATATCAAGAAGGAATACACCCTTAAAAACTGAAATTGGTTAATATAACACCGTCCATTTGAGTACGGAGTGTTGCCGCGTTATGTTTGCGTCGTGTATGTGGCGGTGACTGTGAAATCGGAGTAGTACTATTAATTGATGGGTATTACATTATATGATTATCACATCGCTGGTTGTCTGTGATTCTCATACTTCAAATTTATATTTCACGTTTTACTAGATCTAATCAAAAATTTAAATTACCATTAATTATAATATATACAGCTATACGGGGTGGCGAGTACTATATGTACCTGAGTATTTGTGGGGGAAGAGAGTGGGGGTGGGTCATTTACCCTATGTTAATTACTGGGTACCTACATACTGATCCATAACCTATTTGAAGATTTACAGTCGGAGACATGCATACTATAGTGAAAACAAGAAATGCGTCTGTCGAACGCGGATGCCACCTGCAGCATATTTGAGAAACTGTGACAAATTGGTTAACTGAAAAGTGTGACCGGACAGACGGACAGACAGCTTTTTCACAAGAACTTGTGTTACAAACGCCTGTGCGCTCTCAATTGCCTTCATTGGTTCCATCTGAATGGCTACAGCGATGACAGCAGACAACATTTCAGACAAAACCATAATTCTAAACTTATTACCATTGAAAAATACAACCCAGTTTGTCACGGGTGTCAGAGGTTCCGTCAACTGGAGATTTCGTCAACTGAGAGGTTTCGTCAACTATGCGTCCGGTTCGTCAATTAGGCAATTTAGAGTAAAACTCGCTAATGACCGGCACGTGCCATACAATTGATGAGATAATTGATGGACATTAAAGTGGATAATAATGACAGATATTTGTTGATATTTCAAAGTATGTTTAGTTATATATGGGCATTTAAAGGTAGATATTTTAATAACATTTTAAAGTATCTTTAGGTGTATATTTTGTGTATTTGTATATTAATTTGTATAATCACCCGCTTATGCAGCATTTGTAAGCCATCAATAGATACACAATCTGTATATGGGTATCCAGGTTCTTCTCATGTATGCTGTCAAGAGTTGTAGTGGGCCGCCGACTTCTTCTGCCTGCTGTTCCTGGATCGTGAAGGCTCCCGTGATCTGTTCCGACGGTAGGTACGGTAGTAACATGAGCTTCTTCATGTATCGATGTCGGTCTCCCTTCTCCTGATACGCCGTCGCCAGTCCCAGCGTTGTTATCTTCTGGTAGATACGTTGATTCCAGTGGAGTGAGTGAGTGAGTGAATAGGGTTTAACGTCCGCTTTTCTGACATAGAGGTACAAGCCTCAGGGAGTCTACACGCAGACGGGTCAACGGGGTCGAGTCCCGTATCCACCTGTCCAAGGGGGGTAAATCCCAACTTCAGAACTCAATATTTACAATCAAAATATATATTCAGTCCTGAAATTAGAACAACCTGATCTGGTGCCAGGCCCTCGCCACACCAGCATCATTTATCCCATCCCCTAAAAGTAAATAGGATTAGCGCTAATCTTACTATATGGGGCATAGCCCGACTCAACTCTCACATACAAGAAAGCCAAAAATGTACATGAGGGCCAAATCCGGTATAGTGGGTTCCGGAAAGTATGAACCCAATCGTTAAGCCAGTTTAGTCGCCTTTTACGACAAGCAATGGCTACTGCAGCACTATTCTCAGGATCAGTTGATCCCGCCCCGGTACCTGCACGGGGCCTTGATTCCAGTGGAACCCGCAGCCCTTGATGATGGTGTTTGGTAGTACCTCGCGTAGAGACTGCCACATTGCTGAGAAAAAAAATACATGTGTTATGCATGGAAGTTAATTGATTATTGATTGATTGATGTTGGACATTATTTTCACAAAATGGAAGTTAATTGATTATTGATTGATTGATGTTGGACATGATTTTCACAAAATGGAAGTTAATTGATTATTGATTGATTGATTATTGATTGATGGGACATTATACACAAAAAGGGTACACAAATTATATTTGACGTTTGACTTACCTGCTTCGAAATCCAACATAATCCACTCCACGCGAAGCTCCGGGACTTTCACAGATTTGAATACCTGCAAATAGAAGATGGATGTGTGATCGATTATTTGTATACACATTTATGAAGACGACACTCTTGTTATAATTACATAATAGTAGTAATTTCAAGTTGACACACACAACATACCTCAATATAATCTTTCTTGGTCCTCCGGGACACGAGTACGTACAAGAGAGGGACCTGCTTCACGTCGTCCCCCTTCTTCACGAACGCGTGGATGGACGTCAGTTGGTAAAAAGGACGCCGTACCACCTTGAACGTCCCGTCCATATACCAACGCTTCGACTCAGCGAGTTGGCGAAGTTGGTCCCACGAATTAACTATTTGAATCATGATTAATCATCACGAATAACATTTGACGGTAATAATTACTAAACGCTCAAAGGTCAACTACTTGGTGAAAATGCGAAATTCAATTAGCCGAGGTGTGATCAATACCATTCAACTATAATCGCCTAATTGACGAACCGGTAACGAGTTGACGGAACCACTCGACTTTTCACTCTATTTTGCCTAATTGACGAAACCTCCTGTTGACGGAACCTCCTGAATCCGTTTGTCACATTTACTGACCAACTTAATTTCACAATATTCGTTTGCGAAGACCCCTTACTCATAACCATTGGACTCGTCCACATCGGAATTACCGCCATCTTGTTTTGAAACACGAAAAAACACCGACGGTTCATTCAAAACAGAACAGATTTAGGACATTTATTTTAACTGACAACTAGAAACAAATGTGTAATTACAATTTAGAATGTTCAGAAAGTGTAGTAGGTAAGTCTCATTCCGAACCATTATGTTTATAGTTGCTTATTTGTTCTTGACATTTTGAAAATCGGTCAAATTGTCAATTCTTGCAAACCAGACGGACATTTGTATGGCAAGTGCCGTCCGTGGCAGTTTTTTTTAAATAACTTAATTATTTGACGGATTTTCGTGAAATAAAAAGAAGGCTCATTTCTAAAAAACTGCTTTGGATAGTTTTATGAAAAAAAAAAATAAGTTTGGAGTGTTTTGATAGCAATAAATTTTGGGCAGCATTCCACGAAACAGACAGTAGATATTATTTTCTTTTGCCAAATCAGATTTTTTTCGCCACAGCGGAAACCCGACTGATGAAACACGCCGAATGCCAGTGACACAGGGTGGCTACAGCGCTGTATTAGCTAAAAATTTGTCGGCACAAAAGCGTACAGTAGAACAGTAGAGTAGTTATGTACAGTCCTTTAGGGTATAGCGGATCGCTAAGCAGATTATTGCTGCATACGTCTTTAAAATATAACGTTTGGACAAGTACCTGGTACCAATAGACAGGAAAAAGTGTCTTCTTTCCAAATTCGGTTACCTTTTTAATTTATTTCAAGGTTTTCCTCGCATAATTCCTTGTTTACCTAACGCATTGAATTAGTCAGTAACGGATAGCGTTGGGGTTTACCGGATCGCTGTGCGACAGTTGCTGAGGGGCGAGTCTCAAAACATTCCAAATCATGTATTTGTTTTGTAAATGACTTGGAAACATGCTTACATGTAGATTACATTCAGACATGCCAAGTCTCCCGATTTGATCGGGAGTCTCCCGATTAGAGACTCAAAACCCGATTCTCACGATCGGGATGATCTGAATAATTAAAATGTAAAAAAATTTATATAAATGCAAAAAATAACACAGTTACATTTTACTTTATTTGGTAGATATACAATTCCAAAAAAACATTTCTAGCTTTAAAAAATACATTTGCTATAGTGTTTTCAGGTCATATTTTGTTTGAGCCGATCCCCGCAAATACGCAAAAATCGGCGATCCGCTACTACCGGAATCAGTTGCGTTATTATTGACGTCTGTGTTCAGTGACATGGCGTGATTTATGAACCAAGCTTCTTTGCAGTTATAGAGGACATGATTGTACATCATATTATTCACAGAGTTTGTTTTTTCCAAACTAACTGTTTATACATTTTTAGTGAAATTACTCTGGAGCGACCTACTTTCGCTTTAACTGGTGTAAACTTCCGGTTACGTCATTGTGTTTCTTGAAGCTATACACACGGCAAGGAAACTGCTATATCAAAGTAAACATGTCATTGTGTTGGAGATAGATCACTCTTCCTAACGGTAATATTTTATTTATTTTAAATGTACATTATAAAATAATATGTTGATACAAATCTACACCGATCCGCTATACCCTAAGATCCGCTATACCCTAAAGAACTGTACTTGTTACTTGTTACTTGTTCTTCGGAGTCTGTAAGCTTCTTGCTTATTTTGGAACTAACAGCCCCCCATGTATCTTTCTTCTTTTTTTAATACAATTACCTCGGAAGCTTTTGTTTTCCAACATCTTCTAAATCTGTTTTTGTCTCTACTGAGTCTGTATTTCCTTGCAAATTTCTAAGATTTCTCAATCGTTCCTTCCTTTTCAAAGCTTGGTCTTCCAACGTACCAACGTTTGCCATTGTTGTTGTTGTTGTTGTTGTTCGGTATGACTAAAGTGCGCATTGGAGATTGTTTTTGCGCATTGGACGCATTGAAGATTTCGCGGCGCATTGATCATATAACAGTGATTCTATAGTGTATGTACATCTTGTGTCCCGGTGTAATTTACTGACAAATCACACAGTTTGTAAGGAAATTAAAATTTATTTTAGTAAAGAAACTATGTATAATACCAATCCATTAAGAAAACAGTAGTTACACTTCTTGTTATGTGTTTAGTTCTTTTTTTCTGGTGTTGTCATACGTGTGGTGCACCAAATGGGCATGTCCCGGTCATCAATCAGCACAGTTTACAAGCCCGTAATTTACGTCCATTGCATCTGAATTAAAATAGTTTAGCATTTACATTAAACTTAACACTTGCTCTGTCACGCTTCAATGATCCATTATGTCCTTAATTTTTCCATGAAAATGCATTGCTGAAGCAATGAAATTAAAATAAAATTCTTTAATTCCTCGTTAAACAATACAACACAAAATGACATGCAATACAAAAAGTTATCCCTATAAAAATATGAGCATTACTTATACATGTACATATATAGATTGTCCGGTTGAAAGTACATGTAGTATAACATGTCTGGCTTCATTTAAATTATACATTTAACTAGATGGGCACGCCCAGCATATCGCGCCCGCTGATGCATTTGATGATCACATGTATGAATCAGGTTGGTGATACATTGTATAAAGTAAGCTACATAATCAACGTCAACTTAACTTAAGTTTGCAGAGATATAAATTTAAGTCCTTAAAAACTTTAACGCAGATTTTACAAAAAAAAAATTTAACGCAAATTTATGTCAGTCATTTTAATCTTGACCTTTGGCATTTGGGCGCATATGTGGACTTTAGAATAAACATATGGATCAAGTAGCACGGAAATTGAACGTGGAGTTGCAGAGATATATAAAGTACTTAAAAACGTTAGCGCAACTGCTGGACGCACTGATGCACAGACACACGGACGCACGCCAAAAACGCCGACTTTTTCCCGCCGTCCGCAAGCGGGTGCGATAAATAGCAACACGAAAGCAGTAATGGTTACAGCAAACATGTAAGTTCGAAGTGTCTGGCTAGTCTTCCTAAGCGTCGAAAATACTTCCTAACTCCATCTTTCTGTGATGTAGTTTGGAGACAATGTTTACCGCTTGGTATAAATCCGCTGCCATATCATAGTGCGTATGTGTGAGGTCCTCTTTAATGCTGGCACGCATTAGTTTATTCAGCCTCCTGAGTGTGCTGGCTGATCGTTCACACTCGCACGACGTCACATGCAGAGTACATGCAATTCTGAGCAGATTTGAGAAGTTGCGATACACCAGAACATCATAATCATTAATTGCTAACGCAGAGAGAAAGCTCAGAGAAAGCCTCTGATTAATACCCGTGCTAGTTTTTGGTTTCACCATGTGGATGTCTTTATCAAAACCATATAATGAAAATAAGCAGGTATAACCCTCTCAACTTTTTGCTTAACATCTGGAATATGGAATCCATGGCAGGATGGTCGCCATTCGATATTTTATAAAAATCTTGTTACCATTCATATGATATGTTTGAAGGTTTAAACAACGTGTTAGGGTCAACGATATCGTTGTATACTATTGATTTCAGCCCTATGTCACTATATACTAGAAAATTAGAAAATTCAAGGTGGCCGCCATGACAATTAAATGTGTCAAAAATATGACAAAATTACGATTGTATTCGCATTTGTCACGTGCAACAGAAGTGATTGGCAGTTTAAGATACATGTAGCCAACGTAGATGTCTGCATTAAAGCAATAATGAGAATATGTATAACGATCAAGCTTCGTAGCATAGAATTGACAATTTAGAATCCACATATCCAACTTTCGCGGCCACCTTACCTGTAGAAAGTCTACATCAGTAGCGGCGAGTTTTATATGTAATTATATAGGAGACTATTACCATTTCTTACGTAACTTTTAAACTATACAACCGATTAAAAATGCACAAGTCACATTTTAAACTTCAATTATTGTACTTTATGATGATGTTTCGATCGTGTTTTTAAAATCAAAATATGTTGGTCCTTTTTAGCTTTAAACATAGTCGGTAGTTTTTATATGATTTATATAGCAAATTGTGATTTTTCTTCTCGATTTTCGTTGGGAAAATTGCAAAATCTCTTTTCATAAGAATAGTGACAAAAAATACACAGGTATTTTTAATTAGCTCATTCATTTAATATTATTTTGGTCCTTTTTAGATAATAATAATGACACCATCTGTTTTCATTTTCCAGTTAGCGTATCACGGAAATCTTCGGCAATTTCCGTGATATATGTATGTGACTTAACTAATTATGGACACTTTTATGAAGCTCGAAATATTTCTTATTACATTGAGGATAATGTTAACTACAGTGATCTTCAATTAAATATTGTTCACCCAGGTGCCCATCCCAACTCGAAATGTTGATGAGCTTTTCAAGCAAGAGCCAATTAAAGGATTAGTATAGTAACAACATCATTATGTAGAATTAAAGAGTAGTATACACATCAGCGCAGACTGAACAGGGTCTTCACTGTTTTCGTTCAGTGACTTGAACTGATTTAAAATTTCATTTATCTCACTTTGCTATTTAGTCCTTGATGTTAGACCTTCATATAGCTCGTTCACACCATTCCATAGTGGTTTGTCGATACCTTGTGTATATAGTTCACAAGGGTCAGCTTGTGGTCTTGCCCATCAAATGCATTCGACTGTCAATAGTGGCGCCGAGTATTTTTGCGTCCGGTGAACATAGCAAACTCCGTTTTTTCTTGGGTATTTTTAAGATCAGGTACAGGTCAACTGGGGTGTCGGAACAATGATCTCGAAGTCTTTGTGGCTATACAGAGATTAAGTGAAAACTATGCGCCTTTATGTACACACGGCCAACAAGCTGGCACAGTGTCAGCCGGGTGGCCGTGGCCTGTTTTTAATGTGGATGCAAACTGGAGTGGCCGGAGATAAACCACAGTGAGCTTGCTAGGAACAGACAAAAACGTGCGGACATAACTCAGTACAAGTACAAAGACATTGACCCAGCTGATGGGCGAGAGTGGCAGGTGGGAGCATGCGGTGGGTAATTTAAAGATCGGGGTTCACCTTTGTCAGAATCCCGACCGGAGATCTGGTTTGGCCCTTCTCATACGTCTTTGGCATTTTGTATGTGACAATTGAATCTGGTTATAACCCGTATGTGAGTATTACGATTTTGACTTGGTGTGGTATGGACCTGGCACCATGTCAGGTTATTCTAATTTCAGGGCTGAATACATTTTTTCGCGATGTAAATATTCCTTCTGATTTTGAGATTTTCTCCCCAATGCAACATGTAAAATACAGGATCGAACCCATTGGCCCGGCTTTAAATTACCTTAGCTGTTAGACACCAATAAGCAAACAAACCGAAATGATGGGGCAACGAATCACCATCAACCCAGCTGCATTATCAAGTGGAGAGCGACACTCCTACTTTCAACACTTTCAGACTATAATATTGTAAGCAGAGAGAAAAGCCAATAACCATAGTGCCAATGTAAATAGGTATAGCAGTTCAAAGTTATGTGCACATATATAGTACTTAGCCAATTCTTTGCGATTAATTAAGTCTGTTCCACGTTTTGCTGCCGACGATCTTCTGGCCATTAAACACATGAAAATAAGTGTGGGTATGTCAAATACAACTGTAATAGCAATAGCAGTTTATACTTCTCAAACAATATTGATTTTGGCTTGTGTGGGTCGATGGAGCGACGGGCTGGTCTTGGCAGGATGGTGGGGGGGGGGGGGGGGGGGGGGGGGGGGG
>CM055270.1:68669848-68806822 GCA_029237695.1 Conchocele bisecta | reverse complement strand
GCTTCACATTTCACACATGCATTGCTCCAATGGACCTCTACCACCGTGTGACAAATTCACGTTTGTGCTGCCCCCGCTAAGCCCAGAGTCAAGGTCACAAGCCCACACACTTGGATTTTTTTTTTACATATTTAGGGGTACCTGGGCCCACTCGGGGGGATAATCCGTAAGCCTCGCTTACTGACCAATCTAGTTTGAATTGGATCGAAAGCTAACTTATATTGAAATCTTCTCCATTGTCATTTTGAGGTAGAAAAATATCAGCCAACTCACTGTAGCCACAGCACTGTGTATAGTCGATGTAGCTGTTATGTTGATGTTATATTGAGCCGTGACTTTTTGCCTTGTAGACCAGTCGTGGGGCGGGTCAGCGACCATGGGTATGAACTATAACCAGGATGTCTCTGGTGGAGCCGTCAAGTCAAAGATGTCAGTGTCACGCGAGGCCAAGCCATATTCACAAGGTCTGTATATAGACCAGTCTTATAAATAGGTTACCGAACTTCAAAAGTATCTTCCCTTAGAATAACCTTCAGTGTATCCTTCATGTTGGAATTGGCGGAGTTTGTCGGGTTAACATTTAAACTAAGCATTGTGGCATCAAACGGACAATATTGCGCCAATGATGAAGCCCCGAAGTAGTTTAAGAGAAGTTACTCATGATTGTGCAAGTTTGGTCACCTTTTATAAGTCTAAACCCATTTTCATTAACAATTTGAATGCAGTGAACATAAATTGTCACCTGCTTTTTTATGGCCATCTCGAGCCTTAGAACAATGCACGTGTTAACCTGGTCTGTCCACCACAAATCTCGCAACTTTTAAACCATAATAGGTAGAGACTACATATAGTTTAGATTTAGAATTTTATCCCCTTTTTTTTTTTTTTTAACTAAAACTAATTAAATAAATGCTGTTTATGTGGTATGTCGCTTCCTAAAGGTACATGCCCGCTCAGTAGGTTATAATATAGGGAGACAGATAATTTTGTCTATTCTGTAGATACCCCACGTATTGATTGGCATTATTATACATTCTCTGTATTTATTTTTTGATGTGCAATGATCATACTTTCTAATCTGTCGAAAATATAATTTTTTCAGGTGACTCATTTAATTAGTATAAATAATTAAAAAAATATCATGCCTCATTTGCATATGAAAATAGCCTGATACCACCGCGAGTCACTATCAGTAAAAAAGATATTACTAAATTATTATATCTGTAGGGCGGGCACTCGTAAGTTTTAGAACTGGTGGAATAGTGACACAATTATACACTTATTTAATTCCTATAAAGAACATTTTGTGCCTACTGAGTGGGCATGTACCTTTAATGTTGGTAAGTGAATTTCGAATTTTGAAATGTAAAGTTCGGAAGATGGAATGTTTACTGTCAATTGTAATTCATACCTCCCAGACTTGTACATCATGGCAGATAGCAGTTCCAAACATTAACATCAATGCTATGTTCTACAGACACTTAACCCGAAATGTCTGTCTGTAAGTAACGCAGGGCGACTTACTTATATTTTTTTTCCAGGTACATGCTGTTTTGAAGAGATAAATGTTTTATTAACATGTATGAAAAAAATGTTTTAAAAAAAAAATGGTACATACAGTCGAACTTCGATGGGTCGAACCCTGGTAAACTCGTCAGCCATGCTTGCCTCGAACTAGCCTTTAGGTCCCGGCAGAATTCCTATATAAATACGTTAAAACTACCCGGTATAGGTCGAACTTGTGGAAGTCGAACAACCCTCAATGCCTCGAATCGCTGTCACGCCCGGTCGTGTATAAATCCACTATAAACACCATAAAAACTTGAACATGTCAGACGATTGTCTCCAGACTAGTTGATTGACTTTCACACCTATTGTTAACCGGTTGTCAAACAAATCTCAAGTGGTCATTTGAGCGTATACAATAACGGCAGTCGTGACCAGCATACGTGGTAATTATGCATTGACCAATGTCGGCGAAGTTGTTAGTTAATTAAAGTGGTAATTTATGGGACATGTGGAATTAAATAGCGTTCAGTTTTATGATATGCAGTGAATGTGGTTCCGGGTCCGAAGTAGTGATGGGGCGACTGGGCATGCATCTATTGATTTATCAGTGTATGACGAGCGATGTAATTTTATACCTACAAGCATGCGCATCATTTTATGGCAAATACATATTCACTCACAAAGATTTATATTTGATTAGATAAATATTTGTCATGAAATTACGCAAATGCCAATATGTACAAAATCAGAGATGCTTTCACATGATCGTATCGGACGGGGCAATCAAGTCCGCCAATTGTATTTCGTAATCATTTTCTGTTGTTCTCATGTTCTATTGTTGTATAATGGCTATGCAAATAAAAACACACATGAGTTTGCCGCTTTCTTTATTTTATTAAAGCCTGTTTCTGTTAATAAACGACTGTGACAGTCAACCGTAAATGCAAATGTAAGCGCATTTATATGAAACAACGTGTCGTAATGACGGCTTGTTTCACTGACCAACTCGTAGATCTGAAATGGTTACAGTAGAAAATCCTGATGGGTCGAACAACGGATGGGTCGAACTAAAACTTAACCCCGCAGGCTGTTCGACCTATTGAAGTTTGACTGTATTATGTTTTACCGCACAGCGGGCGGGGGACAGAAAAAATGCAGAGTTTGTGTACACTACACCTCTTAAAACCATTCAGTCAAACGACCTGAAACTATACACACGTCTTCTACATATATTGAAGATGTGCACCGTGGGGTTTTTATGCCGAAAAAAATATTTTTAACCAACCAGTGTTGATCAAGATCAGCCTGTGTATCCGCAGTCAGATGAGGATCTGCACTGATTGCTATTGAATCCATCAATGAAACGCCCGAACAAGCAATATAGATCGCTATCCGCTACAGGAGTGCTATTTGATCAGATGCTACACTGGTCACAAAGTTATATATCTGAGTCCCGCTTCACTAAACTTTGTACGATAAAAAAGTTTGTACGAAGATATTTATTCTTGTGCTTTTCACATTAATGTGACTAACTAATGCTACCATTTTCCGCCTACATTTGCACACCATGACGTGTGAACACATCAGCTAAAATTTTATCAACAGTGCCTATCAGCAGTGTAAATGATATTCTAAATTTCAATTTTGCACTTACAAACTTCTTAGTCGTACAAAGTTTAGTGAAACGGGGCCCCTGGTCTGTTTGTTTGTTTATTGGTGTTTAACGGCCTATCGGGGCCCGGTTGCTCAAAGCTTCTGTTAACTTAACAGACTGTTAAATCCTTAGCAATGCTAAGGATTTAACAGTCTGTTAAGCTAATAGAAGCTTTGAGCAACCGGGCCCTGTTCATCAACAGCTGAGGTCATGTAAGGCCAGGCCAATGGATTCGATCCCGTATTTAATCTCCTGAAATTGGTGCCAGGTCCATACCACACCAAAGTCACTTGGCCTCTTCCCCTAACAGTAATAGGATTGGGAATAATCACATTACTCCTACACAGGGTATAACCAAATTTAACCCTCATACATACAAGAATGCCAAACCACGTCTCCGTTCAGGATTCCGGTAAGGATGAATCCCGATTGTTAAATTACCCATTATAGCATGCTCCCACCTGCCACCCACTCACCTGTAGCCGATTTCATCAACATTGCAAAGTATACTTATGTAGCAAAGTATACTTTGAGGGAGTAATCATTTATTTTTCCCTAAATGCATAATGTCATAGAACGACTGCCTATATTTGATGATTAAAAGTAATAGAATTATTATACTGAATTATTATAATGATCTAATAGAATTATTATACTGAATGTATTACTACATTATCACAGCCAAAATGGCAGTGATAATGCAATGAATTCAGTATAATAAAAATTAATAAATTTATCCTTAAATTGAAAATTTCTCCCTCAAAGTATACTTTGCTAGATAAGTATACTTTGCAATTTTGATGAAATCGGCCACTGGTCTGTACATCTTGTGTCTGGTTGCAGGTGGCGGCCGGTGAGCTGTCTGGGATTGATTGATTACAAGTAAGTAGAGTAGAGCCTCTATACCGGACACAGTGTAAACTTCAGTTACTCAAGGTGTATGATCACGTGGTACTAACAACAACAAGTACCGATTCAAAGTACGTATTATTTTATAGTGTCCTTATTACGTAACGGATTTTGATGAAATATGGCGCATGAAACGCGTCTTGTTAAGCTGCATTTGGTGGTCTCTGTATTTTTGCCCAAACTTCTGTCGTTTTTGCGAAGAATCGATTTCTGTGTCGGAGACACTGAAATCGATTCTTCGCAAAAACGACATACGTCTGTGCCAAACTCCATAGACCACCAAATGCATATTTCATCAAAATCTGTTGCATATTAAGGAAACTATCAAATAATACTTACTTTGGAGTGGGCGACGTTGTTGTTGTTGTAACCACGTGATCATGCACCTTGTTACTGAATGATTTGACAGTGAAAATCCTGATCAGACTAGTACAGCGGAACCTCTGTAAACCGGACTGTAAACCGGACACCAAGAAACATCTGTGATCTTATTTTTCTTGGGTTTCTTGGTCATTTATCTCCGATGATAATGTCTGTTCATCATCGTATGGCACACACGTATGGCTCAGAACTATCAAATACCTGAGAAACCTCTCTAAACCGCACACCCTGGGGACCTCAAAGGGTGTCGGGTTTAGGGCGGTTTCACTGTACATCATTTTGTCATGGACAGTGGCATATGTCTATGCCAGATCGTTAGTTATGAAATCAAAGGATCAAAAGAATATGGTTCTGTATTTTTTCAGCATTGTTGAGCACTGTTCTGTGTATATATGTTGATGAGGATGAGTTATTACATTTTACATGAACGGTTTCCGTATGAGAATTATGTCAAAACAAGTAGTTTAATATACCAGTCTGTAGCTTCATTTGTAGATTGCATAGATTTGACCCAGAGAACTTAACACAGCATTCTTGCCAACTCTAGCCTCTATGTTTCTCATCTTTACAACAAATGTACTTTGAGAAAACACTGGCGGCAGGTGTTGTAATGTATATCTTAACTATGAATCCATTCTTAAGGATGCATGCTGTGGATGTGACTAGGTAAATGGGGCTTATGTTGTTTGTGACCAGTGTAGATCCAGATCAGCCACACAGTCTGATCAGGATCTGCACTGTTTGCCATTCCATCAATGAAACATCTGTTTGTGCTTCTCACAATATATAGATCGTTAAATGGTCAAAAAATCTCATAAGCCCCATTTCTCCAGTCACAGCCATATCTTAACAGCCAATTGTATTGGGTTCACATCTTGGGCGAAATGATCTGGAGTAGTAAAGGGCTGCCTGGCATCAGATCAGGACAGTTTGTTTTTTTTGGTAATGTTCTTTTGGGTGTGATTGTGCACATGTGCTGCCAGAGCCATCTCGCAATGAGGCGATAACAACACCCATCACTGGTAATCTACTTGTACCCTGTCTGAGCAAGCTATGATTGTCTGTTGCCAGAGCTGCCAACTGTTACGATTTTTCAGTATTTGTTCCGGAAAATACGTTAGAAATACGGAAGTACGGACAACAATTAAAAAGTACGATTTTTAAAAAAATCAGCGCGGGAATATCTGGAAATAATAATTTTGTTTCACAATTCTGCCAATAAATCCTATTTTTTTATTTACCCGTAATCATACTCACCTTGGCACTTACCATTTCAATTCTTGTGTAGTAATAGTAGTTTCAAGCGCTCAGCGATATTGATTTATTCATCACGTAAATTCATAAAATGTCTGCTCCAAAGCGTGCAGCCAATGAATTTGGGTATTTTTTATCGAAAGAAGTTTGGAGAACACATATGTTCATCACTGATTACAGCGAGACATGGCCCCATTTAGTCCTGTCAAAGCGCGGTGATGAATTTGCGTCTTGCAAGCAGTGTAATTGTGATTTTTCGGTTGGTCATGGTGGCCGAGACGAGGGCCAAGGCTCTAAAAAATTTACTTGCATGTAAGTGAGTACTGATTTGTGTTCCGGAAAACAATTGTGGCGTTCCTGAAAATAGCCCCTTTTTCTCTCCATGTTCCTCATGTGACCGACATGGGGTTGGCAGCTCTGTGTGTTGCCTTCATCATAGCCTCGGTCACAGTGTTGTGTAGCAGGTCAGGACCTACATGAATTGTTTAATTGTTCACAGAGAGAATTGTGTAGCTACATTTGCTGATATAGTGGGTACGGTACTGGACATCCCACGGGTAACCTGATGTACAATGAGAAATGGAGAACATTTCTTTAACAGCCTTACAACCTCAGTCTGATAAAGCGTCCAACTCTATTCACCAATGAAATGGGAAATCATTGGTGTGGCGTTGGCAATTAGGCTTGAAATAAATTACGTTGCTGTATGTTTAATATGCTCTATATTCTTGAGCATTGCCCTAATTTGTTTTTGCTAAAGAGCAAGACAAATATGATAAAATAAGCAAACAGCAATTTTTGGTTCCTTCTATTTACGGGTTAATGTTGCAAATCAGTATCAGAGTGTCCACTATTCAAGGGAAATTACTAAGTTTCCATACAGTACCCACCATTCTCGACTGATAATGATTCGCAAATTGTAGAATACATTATTTATGCATATGTTACATGTAATTAATTCCGTTTTATTCTTCCACCTAGGTAACGTATGTTAACATCAGTACACAGATACAAGTAGTGTATAACGCAGGGATACAGCGGCATAGGGTATTGGATTCATCAACTCAGTGTGTACAGCAGATCAATGTTGTCGTGTAGCTAGCGAACACCCAAGACACTGGAATATGTTTCTATAGAACAGCCCTAGAGATCACAGTTTCAAATTTGCAGCATCATTTATATAGATGCTAGTGTTTTATCAGAGAGTAGTTTTAAACATAAATGATTGTGCAGCGTCTTAATATAAGAGTATGTAAAAAATATTTTTTTCGGACAAAATTGGTTGTATTACATAATGTGTATAAATTTCAAGTTACAGAATCCACTTTGCTGTTAAGCTGTTTTGTTGGGTATTCAGAATGTTTCCCTATACTGAACAACAAAGCACCTTAATTACAAACTACATGTAATTGGAGTTTCCAAGGTCAACAAGGCAACAACTTTTTTTGTCCGAAGAACATTCTGTAATGTACTGGAATTAGTAGGTTGATATGTATGATGAGTTTTTAGCAAAACAAAACAAGTATTTTAATGTCGAAGCACTGTTTTTTTGTGAACTGAGTGACACCTGCTTCCCTCCCTAAAATGTTATTTTAGGCAGATTATGTTCTGTTGTAAAACTGAAGGAAAGCCGCAACTTGTAGCTGCACAGAACAGTGCTCGTTTGATTTCATCAGTCTATTTCATCCTGTGTTCATATAACATGCAGCTACTGACAGTGTTTAAGATTCACAATTCCATAATATCATTTCTGTTTTCGAAGCCATTTGACTATGTAAAAATCATGCTCACTATATGCATGCATCTGGGGGCCGTTTCACTAAACTTTGTACAACTAAAATGTTTGTATGTGCAAAATTATGCTATTCTGTAAATGTCACATTAACAATGTTATTATACCCCGTGCAACAAGTTGTGGTGGGGGCGGGTATACTGGAGTCGGGTTGTCTGTCTGTCTGTCCGTCCATCACTAAACTTAACATCAGAGAAATATGTTATGACTTCTATTTCCTAAAATGCTTAATCTTTCACACATGATTCCTGTAAGGCTCTACTACCATGCTTTGCCAAATCCACGACCGTCCAGCCCCCAGTTTCTGATCCCAAGGTCAAGGTACATTACCTTAGTCAATCTTTACAAAACTTAATTTCAGTAGAGAAATAAGTTATAACTTCTATTTCCCTCTTTGAAAATTCTTAATATTTCACTTGTGCATTCCTCTAAGGTTGTACTATCATGCTGTGACAAATCTACGACCGTCCAGCCCCTGCTGATCCCAAGGTCAAGGTCACTTACTTGGTCTCTTTACAAAACATAACATCAGAGAAATCGGTTATAACCTCTATTTCCTTGCTCATATCTGTTTCACATTTCACACACGCATTGCTCCAATGGACCGCGACCACCCTGTGACAAATTCATGTTCGTGCCGCGCCTGCAAAGCCCAGAGTCCTGGTCGCAAGCCCACACACTTGGATTTTTTTTTTTACATATTTAGGGGTACCTGGGCCCACGCGGGGGGGGGGGGGTGGGGGGGGGGGGGGGGGGGGGTCTGTTCTGTAAGCCTCGCTGAATGACCAATTTAGCAGCCTATGATCAATAAATGTAAATCCATCAACAGAAAACAGAAAAACCCAGACGATCCCTAAATTTGCACTTACGAAAATTGTAGTCGTTCAAAGTTTAGTGAATCGGCCCCCTGGTAGTGATCATGAACATCATTCACATTTTCCAGCATCATGACATTCATCATGTTTACAGATTGTTCACACTAACATGTATGTCACCAAATACCAAGACAACAAACAGCTCAGGCAGATCTTTTGACATTACCAGGCTAGTCTCTTATCAAGTTATCAGGCAAGGCTAGAAAAGTATTTGCAAGCCGAACCTAATAAAATAAATAGACAATAATGTGGTATTCTTTTTATCAGGTCACTGTTTATGCCAAGAGATATTCTCATGGACTCCTAAAGTAGTGTGTCAATTGGTGAGAAAGTAACACTAAGCAAATAGGCTTTTCAGTTTACTCCAGCCAGATTTTTTAGCTCACTTGACATTCATGGTTGAGTAAGTGAATGTTAATTTCGCACCCTGTAAAGCCGTACAACCGTGCAATACATCCTAGTTGACAATGAAATTTGAGCATTGATAAATCTTGGTGTCTGGTTCTCATTTTGTCATTATACGGGCCAAGCTCTGTAAATACCTACCCCCTTATTGCTTTGTCGTATATTGCCAATATTGATCATAAAATACGACAATAGTTTCATTGATCGATAAACTATCACAGCACAGTACAATATGTATGTCTTAAAAGTTCTGTCAATTGTCATTTGCAGAAACATGGTGACCTTGTGACATGGTGTCAATACAATAAGGGGAGATAGTCGCAGAACCGCGCCCATATATGAGACACATCACGTGATTTTCTGTCTATTAAAGAACATGTGCGATTTATTTGGTAATATATTACAGAAACGGTGACGTGAAATATGATGAAAGTTTCTGCATTTTCTATGAAAATTTCGTCAACTTCAGACGTCATTTACGGAAAATATTGTACATTTTGTAAATATTTTTCATGAGATATCGCACATGTTCTTGGGGACAAAATCACGAGGTGTGTCTTATACAAGGTGTCATGATAAAAAGGGCGCAGACAGAAACAGCAGTTTAGCCGCAGATATGCCTGTACATCGGAATCATCTCCACAGGAGACCTTTCTGACATGCTAAATAAAGCAATTTCGAAAACATCTGGGGGCTGTTTCACTTAGCTTTGTACAACTAAAATGTACGTATTAAAAGTGCAAAATTATGATGGTCTGTAAATTTCACATTAAGAATGTTTTCTTGTAAACAATTATTGGATTTACATCTATTGAGCATAGCGGCCTATGCTCAATAGATGTAAATCCATCAATGGAAATTTCCAGACAATCCTAAATTTGCACTTGCAAACGTTTTAGTCGTACGAAGTTCAGTGAAACGGCTCCCAGCTAACGACAGTATTTGTTTCCTGCATTCAAAGTTAAATCACTGGAATGATTGTAACCATTAAATACTTCTATACTGCTGTCATGTGAAATTCTGCTTTACTGGTAAATATCTACAAGCCAATTTTATTATGGTACATGTACATCATTCATGTCCATTATACTAATACTGAAATACGTGAAATTAATACACATGCATGTCCATAGATTTTGTATCGTGTGTATTTTTCGTTCTCATCATATCTGACTATCAATATTCATTCAACGCTGTGCAGATCAGCTGTAGTAATTTTCAGTCGTCTCTTGCATATATTTTGTGTTAATACATCATTAATTTTGTAGTGTTCAATTAAGATTTGTGCATTCTAGTTTTCTGTGAAAATTATGTTTGTACCGAGCTTGGTAGTGATGATATGCCAATGAAAATTTTATTTTTTCGCTATATTCTTCAATGTTTGGACAGAAGAAGCAATGTGCCTGGTATATCTACAGAAGAGTAGTTTCACTAATTGTTTGTTATAGATGGATGGTGTTTAGAGTACATTGTATATACCATAATTGTCATGTTTCGTACTACATGTAGTCAATGGTGACCTGTTGATGAGTTTATCATAAGTACTTCTATGTTGTGTATCTTGAAGGAATAAATCCCAACAGCTCCTATATATTTGTAGTTCAATACAATTAGTGCCCGTCTTTTTATTTAGCCTATAACATGGATTTATAGTAAACTGTTGGATGTAACACATTCTGGCTCACAGTAGTAGTAGCCATGGCAGCTGATGACTGATCCTACACATCGCTGTTACCGGCACTTCCATCATTATAAGTTACTTCTCACAAATTGCATTGGCTGTCATTTGCTCAGCCACCTTACCTTGCATATCTGACACCACTCTGGCAGTTGAATCATATTAGATAACACTTTGTACCTCTTTCATAATGTGTGCAAACAGTGTAGATTCAGAGAACCAGGCTTGTAACAAGCCAGCTGCTCAATATCAAGAAATTGGTTTCTAGATCTAAGGTGAAGGTCACAGTTGGAGGTTCTAGATAAAAAAATGGGAACCAAAATGTGTTTGGGTCACATACAAATCCATCCACCTTTGATCCAACTGTGCTCTCTGTACTTTTGGCATAACCTGTACCGACTATTGTCTGTTTCATGAAACCTGCCCAAATTCTACAGATATGTCCACAAAGTAAACAGTATTTTCTTCAATAATATTAGATTTTTAGCAAAATTTAAGAAAGTTTACTTTTTGTTTCGTAAAATTTGAAACTGGCTAGATAGCTTGGAAATGATGTATTAATTAAGAAAACAGTTAAATTTTGAAAATCTGTCCACTATTTCTGAATTAGAAAAATGCCACCATTTTAAATCCCCATAGACATTTTCACTGTCTATGGGGATTTAACCATGTTAACGTGGGAATATTTGACCCAATTTCATGAAATAAATTATTAAATATTGCTAAAATTTAAATATTATCGAAGAAAGGTTTCATGAAACAGACAGTAGTCTTAGTGTAAATCGATTACATTTATCACAGATAAGTTAACAAGACACGTTTAAATAATGTTGCATGTGGAGCCGAGTTGGTTTGTTCATGTACAGCAATTGCTTAATGTGCGGTAATAATAATAACTTGATATATAGATAGCCCCAGGTCAGCTTTTGACTTCAAATCAGTGAAGTGTCACTACTGGTGCTAGCAGATCCTCCTACAGCAATACTTGACCAGGTACCCAGCTGTACGTCGACCAAAAACACAGAGGCTGATAACAAATTACTGTATCAGGCATTGACAATGATGCAATCTATCAAGCTCATGCCGGAATCAAAAACTGACGTTTCATTGGATGAATGATGTTGCATGACATCAATGTAACTTGTGACCACAAATAGAATAACATGCTAATGTACTGTAAAGATTCTAATAGACAGACGCCCATGCTCTAATAGATGCGCACCCCCAAAGTTTTGACGTTGAAAATGACCAATTTTTGGGCTGATTGTGATGAAATTAATACCTCTAATAAACGCCCAGTCCACACATGAAACAAAATCGGAGCTAAATGTCCAACTAAACTTTCCAGTATTTCCAAGGCAACTTCCTTGAAAATCGGGGGGGGGGGTGGGGGGGGGGGGACATAATTTCTAGATCTACTTTCATTTTCAAACGTTGAAGTGAAATTCGACTGTTTCCGGTGTCGCAGTCTTTGTCCAAAATGTCCATAAACTAACAGACAGTACAATCGAGTCTGGCAGAGACTTTGAGACGTTGAGAGTAACGTCCCTTCGTTATGATTTTGTTTTGTTAGAGAGTAGAAAATGGTATATTTTTATAATTTGAATAACATTTGCCTCTAAACGCCCACCCAGGACTTCGGAGACAGTGGTAATTCTAATAGACGCCCTGGCTAGAATCCAGCGTCTATTAGAATCTTTACGGTATTTTGCTACCAAGTTTTTCTGAAGTTAGGCTCTGAAACATTAAGATATTCATCTGAATTCCTACTCATTTCAGTCTTGCCGGATAAACTTTATATCAAGTCGCTAGTGTGGTATTCTTGTGCATAATATGTGCATAAAAACAGCATGTATGCTGACCAAACATGGCTTTTGTGTGTGCTGTTGATGCAGATATTGCAGTTCAGCGAAGAGTAGGAAGTATAACGGTGTAGCGAAACCATGTACTGAGAATCGTATCATTCTCAAGTTGCAGACTGTGATCACTTCTAGCATTGTAGACGAGCCTAGAGTTGTATGACATGCTTGTATGTGGACTGGTTCACTAGGCTGATGAATCATGGAACTCCGTCCGTATGGTACTAGACCAGTTAGACAGAAGCAGTGTTTGTTTGCTGCAGTACAAGTTCGGAGCACTAAACAGGTACCGTGTTATTATTCCCATCCACCGATAGGCAAGAGGAGATATAATTGTTATGTCGTCGTCGTCACATAATCCAAGATGCCGCTTTTAAAGCTGTCTAAAAATAGTCACAAATTCTTCAAAAATCTTCTTGGTTATGTCATCCAAGATGGCCTCCGAAAGGTCAAAAGGTCGTTCACATGAACCACTTGGCCCATGGTAGCCAAACTTTAAAGTTATGGTCCATGGGTGAAGCCTTTTCAGATTTGTTAAAATGGAGGTCATCACTAATCCAAGATGGCCACTGTCTAAAAATAACATAAATTTAAAAAATCTTCTCATGAACGCCAACCGGATTTCAACGAAACTTGGTAGGAATGATCGATGTACCATGCTCTATATCAAAGTTGTTAAAATGGGGACCCTGGGGTCAAAAATGGGCGTGGCCCGTGGGGTCAAATTTTATTTTTTATCTAATATGGTCATGTCTATATGAAATCGAAGGTATCAAAGAGGCGAAGCTCTGGTACATTATTTGTCGAAATTGGATGGTCATGTCATCCAAGATGGCCACCGAAAGGTCAAAAGGTTGTTCTTTTTGTTAGAGATTTCAAAATTCTTCTTCACTCGAACTGCTTGCTTGGCCCATGGTGGCCAAACTTCACAGTTATGATCCATGGGTGAAGCCTTTTTAGATTTGTTAAAACGGAGGTCGTCGCTAATCCAAGATGGCCGCCGTCTAAAAATAGCACAAATTCTTTCAATGCTCTTTCAAAGGTGTTAGAATAGTGACCCCTGGGTCAAAAATGGGCGTGGCCCGTGGGGTCAAATTTTATTTTTGACCAAATATGCTCATGTCCTATATCAAATTGAAGGTATCGATGAGGCGATTGCTCTGGTGCAATATTTGTCGGAATCAGATGATTATGTCATCCATAATGGCCTCCAAAAGGTCCATTTATTCGAGATTTTGAACGTCTTTTTCTCAGGAACCACATGGCCGATGCTGGCCAAACTTCATAGTAAGTTAAGATCCTTGGGTGAAGCATTTTCAGATTTGGTAAAATGAGTCATCGCTTAATCCAAGATGACCGCCATCTAAAAATAGCACAATTTTTTTAAAACACATGAACTCAATGTCACATTCTCTGGTGTTCATGGAGTCAGGTGAGCGAATTAGGCCATCATGGCCCTCTTGTATTACTTGACGGATTGCTTCAATATTAGACACTTGATATATATGTGAGCATTTGGAACACCCTCATTCCGCCATTTTTTTTATGCCATAAAGTTTCTTCAACCATGACCTTTTAAGCATGCACTTCTCGGATGGTTTTTGTGATGCTTACTTTAGCGCATGCCCATGATCATGTTACGGTCAAATGCCTCGGCAGGCATGACTCTGGTTCCATGGCGGAATTCTTGTTTATGCCCCGTCTCGGTAGAGACTGTGTTCGCGTCAGAGTTTCTCAATTCTGTCATAACTTCTATATCCCTTGATGGATTACTTTAATATTTCAATACATCAAACTTGTGGACAACTGCCACACATCCATGTTGTCCTTAATATGACATTGACCTTCATAACTGTGCTTCTGAATACTTTATCACTTTTGCTTAATTAACGTTGCCACAGTTTCTCCAATCTGCCACCGGGGGCATTCGTGTGCCGATGGGCCACATTTCTTGTTTTATTATCAAGGCTGCCAGCTAGGGGATTAGCTTACTGTCTGTTTCACGAAAGTTGCCCAAATTTTGCAGCCATATAAACAATTCAAAAACATTATTTATTTTGATAGTATTAAATTAAAGGAAAATTTAAGAATGAGCCTTCTTTTTATTTCGTGAATTTGGTCAAATATTGATTTTATTGCGAAAAAATTTCCCCATGTTAAATCCCCATAGACATCTTCACGGAGTGAAGATGTCTATGGGGATTTAACGTGGGGAAATTTTTTAGAATTTCAGATATACTGGACCGATTTTTAAAATTTAACTTTCGTTTTCTTAGTTAGATCATTTCCAAGCTATCTAGCTAGGTTTCGGAGTCGATTTCCAAAATTTTTCGTTTTTTGACTAATCCCACACTCCTTTACCTCTTTTTCCCCCATGTTAAATTCCCATAGACAAATCAATTTTTCGTAATAAAATCAATATTTGACCGAATTTCACGAAATAAAAAGAAGACTCATTCTTAAATTTTCCTTTAATTTAATATTATCGAAAATAATATTGTTTTTGAATTGTCTATATAGCCGTAAAATTTGGGCAGCTTTCGTGAAACAGACAGTAATGATAATGATGCCTTTGTTACTGTGTACATTTATTATTAGTAGAAGAAGTACATAGGTTTCTCGTATATATTTTTGAGACATTGCCTCTTCATTTTTGTAGGTGTTGCACTTTATTACATCGGAGGGAACAAATTCCATAAATTCAATTTTTCTGCTAGCTTCTGTTTAGTAATAGATAAATGTCTAGGTCTTCAAATATATTCACTTCAAGTATCTTCTTTCAGCATTTCGTTAGTTATGGGCAAATTAGCTACCACAGACAAGGTGATAATTGTATTTACAAATAAATGTTTTTACACATTTTGGTGGTCTGTGGAAGCATAAATTACGTGTTAAATCTCGCTCCCAGTACAATCTCAAAATATTGACGTGGATCACTGACATAAACATCAGTAACTCAAAGGTTACACTTTGTGACTAATAAGTATCATCCACTAACCTTGAATTATCTAAAATATGCGTTTATTTTGATTTGCATTCTAACATCGACATATTCTAATTTCTTCCGTGAACTTTACTTTCGGATTTCCTTCGTTACATTTGCAGAATCGTCATTAATGACGTCATGGGAAAACCCAAACTGAAGCATCACAAATAGTACTGCATTACATGTAGTTCAGCCAATCAGGAGCCTATTTCATCAACATTGCATAAGTATACTTTACTAGCAAAGTATACTTTGAGGGAGTAATAATTTATTTTTCCTGAAATGCATTATTTCATATAGAACTAACAAATGCATATATTTCATGATTAAAAGTATGCAGAATTATTATACTGAATTTATTACATTATCACAGCCATTAAATAGCTGTGATAATGTAATAAATTCAGTATAATAAAAATTAATAAATTTAAAAAAAATTGAAAATTTCTCCCTCAAAGTATACTTTGCAATGTTGATGAAATAGGCTACAGGTGATGATACGTGAAGCTGATTGAAATTTCCGTTTTGCTACATGTAAATATACAGATGTTTAAAGTGGATATATTTGGGGGCCTAAGTCGGTTAATTATTGCCAGAGACAAAAGTGAGAAAAAAAAAAGAAGAAATATGTGGTGTTTGAGCAAACCCGGATGTTTCCACGCTGTTAATTACTAAGCTCTATAGTCTACCAGAAATGGGTGGTGGGGCAACTTTTTCGAATGAGCCATTTACTGAGTCCTAGGTCCGAGTCTTCCACCTCTGTGTGGAACTGAACAGAATTGTTCTCCAATCTGTATACAACCTTTATGTCACAGTTTGGCAAACATAGAACTGGCATCAATCAATGCACCCAATGTGGCATACATATGTTATAGCCCCACAGTGTTTACATGTTGTCCAGCACATTGTCGAAGGCGTACATGTATATCGGTACATGTAGTTTATGTTAAGGTACTTGTTGAATGCAAAAGAAAGAATTACATGTAGTCAAACTTGCATTAAGCGACCACCCAAGGGAGACACCAAAAATCGTCACTTAGGACAATGGTTTAACACGAAAGCGAAAAACAAATGGAAATCCGGGTACTGGTATGTCTGGTTATATGGTTTAATATTCGGAATTGGGAAATCGCGAATGTTAATGTTTACTGTGCACTTTTCTGAATTATTCAGGCTTTATTTTATCAAAATATTTGGCTGGTGGTCGCGTTAAGGGAGTCATTATATAGGCCAAATGGTCAGGTAATTGAAAGTGTTCGCATAAGACAAAAGTCGCTTAATGTACGTGGTCGCTTGTGAAAGTTTTACTGTAATGAAAAATGCATGAGTGTGCCACCATCAAAATGGGGAAATGTCTTCACGACCGACCATGGCTCATCATTCATACTTTTAAAATAAAATCATTAGAAATTGCGGAGTTGAACTGGCAGAGGTGAGCACAGTTCAAACTTTCTGACTGACCATGAGGTTATATAATCATGACCCCCAGATCAACCTATATAGTCTCTTGTTGGTTACGTCTTGGCATGACCCATTTTCTAACGGCGTGTCGCATGAGATGTCATTTTGTACCTAAGAACATGTGTGATGAAAAATATATACAATAGTTAAAATATTTTCCGTAAATTAATTTGCCATCTTTCTACATCGTTTACAGAAAATATCGCAGTTTCTGTAAATATATTTCATGAAAGATTGCACATGTTCTTGGGTAAAAAATCATTTTCCGTCTCAATTGTGTCGGATGCCAGGAACAGAAAACTGTTCTCGGTCCACCTTGTACTTGCCTCAGACAGTACTTGTACATTGCAAGAACTTCTGTATGTATAAGTAGCTATGCAGCGTTATTCATCAATTAAGCAGTTTGATTCTCTGAAAGTGGACTCAACCAATCTAAACAAACTACTGGTACTTTATTTTGATTTAACACAGCATTCCATCAAACTGCTTCATTCTTACCTCATCTGGCGATGGACCAAAAGCTATGAATGTCTCAGTTCCGATAGTAACATTGCAGGCCGTCTACTGGCGAAGTCTCTGTTCCCATGGTAATGCTAGATGGCCTCTGTACTGGGAAAGGCGACTTACTGCACAAGCTTCTACTTGACAAAAGGTACCTTGCACCATTTACATCCAGCATTTGGTGTGCAATTATACAGCATTCTCGGTATGTGCTCTATTCTCACACTCTAAATCAGGCAATTTTGATAGGTCGAGACCGAGCTGTGCAAATCAAAGATTTAGAGAATCACATTGCTTGATATGCGAGTGTGTAAAGCAATAAACTATGGTTGTCACTTGTGGGTTCAATCCTCACCTGAGGCATATTAAAAATACCTTCATATCATGGCCCCAGGATTATGTAACTCCCAAAGCATATATATTGTTGTTGCGCTTTCACTATGAAGAAAGTTTGATTTGTCAAGACTGGGTTATTCAAAACCTGATGCTTTCAAATGATTTCCATCCTTCTGGTCTTTCAGATGAGAAACAGAGGTTCGTCCATCTCTAAATGGCCATACCTGTATCAGAGACGTGAAACCCTTTCACATTCTATACTGCTAGCTATGAAGTCCCACCTGATGCCAACTGATTCAGTTTTGTAAGGATGCTTGGCACCAGATCGGGACACATTTTATTGTAATAATAAATTCAATGCTGTCAGAATGCAGTGTGCCTGCCACCCACAGACCCACAGTCCTGATGTATGTGACATTGAACCAGACATGTAACCCCACTCAATCATTTGATTGCAGCAGACTGAAGGACTGATGAAGAGTGAGGTCTGAGTCTGTGTATCTAGTACTGCTCGCCAGAGATGTTGACCATTGGTCTTCTATGTAGAGGTAATTGTCTGTGACTGGAGAAATAAGTTTATGGGATTGGTAACCAGTGTAGCTCCTGATCAAATTATTTTGCACCTGCGACGGCTCAGTTTCGCCAATTGATTGCTGTACCACTTTCGTTCATGAAGCGACAACTAGACCTGAAAGTTCATGAAGCTACAACTAGAGGGTGAAATGTTCATGAAGCTACAACTAGAAGAGGGTGAAATGTTCACAAAGTACTTTAGATGTTTAGACCAAAGAAAATGAAAATGCTCACGTTTGAATGTCAGAATTACAGAACGCTATTTACCCGCACATGCAATTTTTCAAATAAGCTTTTCATGGAGAACAATATAACATATACTATGTATGCAAACCTATTGACGGAGAGCTGAACTAAATAAATGTGTAGAAAAGTATTTTTTGTTACATACACATTTTAAAGTAATAATGATTAAATCCTCGTTCCTAACCCAATTTGGTGCACTGCGCATATGTTCATCTTAAACAGTTGTCAAAATATAATGAATGCCCCCTCGTATCATTATCATACTAATACTATGCAAGGCACTGTGATAGCAGACCAGGTGCTACACAGGTGGTATATGACCATAAACCCCATTTTTCCGGTCACTTATGAGACACGCCATGCGATTTTGTACCCAAGAACATGAACAATTTGTCGTCTTTCGACGTCATTTACAGACGATATCACACATTTCATATTTCATGAAAAATCACACATGTTCTTGGTTACAAAATTGCATGGCGTGTCTCGTATGGATCTGTGAAATAGGCCATAGCTGACATGTGCATCAAGCAAAGCCACAGCAAAGCTGGCATATCAACACAGTCTGATCAGGGCCTACGGCGTTCACTTTTCCGTCACTGATGTCAGCAAAATAGACCACTGTGCACCATATGCGAGTATTACGATTATTCGTAATCCTATTTTAGGGGAAGGGGCCAAGTGACTTGGTGTGGTATGGACCTGACACCAGGTCAGGTTATTCTAATTTCAGGGCTGAATATATTTGTTCTCGATGTAAATATTCCATTCTGATTTTGGGATTTTCCCCCCAATGCAGCAGGTTAAAATGGAATCGAACCCGTTTGCCCGGCCTTACATGACCTTAGCTGTTGATAGGCCGTTAAACACTAATATACAAACAAACTGTGCACCATGATCTGGATCTACAATTGTTGCAAATGTTGTACTGTAAGGTACCTATTCTCGGTAGATGGCCCAAATATAAACCAGAACCAGACGACCGTTCTGACAGACAGATGATATTCCAATATGAGACGTGCCATGTGATTGTGTACCTTTACAAAATGTATGATTCTTTCGTAAATGTTATACTGAACATTGTGTTAGCTTTCAATGAAATTTACAAAAAAAAATATCGGTTTCTGTAAACATTTGTCATGAAAAAAACATACATCTTCGATACAAAATCATATGGCTCGACTCGTTTCAACTCGTCTGGCAAACAATGTAGAAATTGTGTGGATGTGCAGTCCTCTCTGGGACTACACTGATCATAGACATTAAACCCCATTTTGAAGGGGTGGCCCATGTAAAAATGTGCATTAAACAATTGTTTGAATTGACATGAATTCTATATATTGTAGGAACCAATTTGGACCATTCATTTGACAAACTACTTAAAATGGAAATTTTCTTTCAGGTTTATGAAACGGGCTCGGGAAGGTCAAAGCAAGACTGGGCATGATGATAAAAGTAGATAAGAGAACTGGCATGTGTTTGGGGAAATCCTATTATTTATATACACATGTAGATGAAAACTGGGTGCATGTCCTCCATATGCTAGGATAATTGTGTAATTATGTAGATCTGGACAAGTGACGAGAGGTACACAAACATTGACATGTGCTCTGTAAATAAGACGCATCAATTTTATTATTCATGAGAAAGAATAGTGGCCCAAATGTGTTTGCTAATCAGTATAACGATCAATCTATACGCACATGGGTGGATTTATTATAGGAATGAATGGCCTTTTTGTGGAATTTATCGGGGTATAAACTTGGAAAAGTCGCGGGAATACTGGACGAAGGCCGGAAGGCCTCGTCCATTATTCCCGCGACTTTTCCAAGTTTATATCCCCGATAAATTCAACAAAAAGGCCATTCATTCCTTATAATTCCAGCATTTGAAATAAATTCATAAAGAAAATGTGCTGTTTTCTTAAGAATTATGTTAACTGCGCCTGACGGTTACGGAAAGTAGTTTGGCATTGGAGTTTACTGGGATATAAATTTTGGACAGACTTGCTACGGACCAATCAAATGTTATGGAATTGTGTAAATATTTTTGTGATGGACTTCTTTTTTCTCAAATCTTTTGGTACGTGTCCTTATAATCAGCATGAGCAAAGCTATTTCAAGAATAGATTGTATGTATTTTATTAAACATTCAGGTACAAAGACATTTGGATAAGACTTTACAACACCAACAGATATAAACAGATATATGTATTTGAGAAAAATAAATTCTTATTGTGAAATTATGTTCTCAAGAAATTGATGATTATTATGATAAAACATGGTTTACTGTACTGTACTTTCATGGTTGTTGCTATACAATCCCACCACCCCTGTAGTTTATATAGCAAGTCGGTTGCACAATACACTGGAGAACACTCCATGAGGCTGATTCACATGCACTGTGCCAACAGAGGTGTCCAATAGCAGCAAGCTGTGGCCAAGTTGGCTTATCTAGCCAGACACATAAGACGAAAATGTCTTGTACACTCCTTGATTTGCACTATCATACTAGTTGCAGTCTTGTACACTCCTTGATTTGCACTATCATACTAGTTGCAGGTAGTTGCTGGCTTGTCTAGTAACCACTGATATGTCGCTGTGACGGGAGAAATGTGGCTTACAGACAAACAATGCTACTAGTGTAGGCCCAGATCAGCCTACGCATCCGCGCAGTCTGATCAGGGCCTGCACTGTACGCTATTGAACCATCTGTCATTCCCCCAACGAACAGTAATATCCATAATCCCATCACACTACATCGGGATGATAGCAGATCAGACGCTAGGCTGGTGCCAAGTGCTGTACTCGCCATTTCTCCAGTGTCGACCACATGCATTGGTTGTATGTGGCTGCGACTGGAGAAATTGGCATTTGTGTGACGTGTACTGGTCAAACTCTATATAGACTCGATAATCTATATTCCTTGTTAGAAGCATGACTGGCATTACACTGATGGAATGCAGTGCAGCATCCGCAGTCCGATCTGGATTTACACTGATCGTAAAACCCATAATCCCTATTTCTCCTCTGTCACAGCCACACATAAATGATCAGTCCTCATCCTCATCCATGTTTGTTGTCCTGTTGGTCATTTCAGCATTAACTACCATCGCCAGGTCTTCTTGCCCACTCGTCTTCAGGCGGTCTCCTGCAACATTCATTTATTGATTACAATTATCATATTTTTAAGAACAAAAACTCCCCCTGTTCATAAATGGACTAGTCTGCAAATCATTTTGTGACGATTGGATTGGTTGCAAAACTAATGTATCAAAATTCATTCCAGATACTTAGGAGTGAAAGGGGTAAACTGCAAAATTGATTGACTAAAGTTTGTTTACTTCGAACTGATAAAAGCGATCTACTGTAAAATTTACTAAGTTTACTTCTGTTAAAAGGGATCTCGGAGACTCGGTGCAAAATGTATTGATTGTATTTTACTGCTGTATTAAAGCAATCTCGGATCTCCTGAAAAATGTATTGATTTTTCTAGGAAAGATTGCTTGGAAGTTTTCTTCTGTTCAAAAACTTGTAAGCATATAAGTCTCCCTAAAAAAGAAATGTTGGAAAAATGGAGTTTTATGTTAGTTTAACATTGAGGGTCATATACAGACTGGAATATCACTGACAGGGTGAAGATTGCAAATTCAGTACTGGTACTCCAATTACATCTTTTTCCAGCACTTGCATTGCAATATCCTCAGCTGGTGCCAGGTGTAACAAGAAACATGTTTGGAAAACAAAATGCCACTGCTGGTGAGCTATTATGAACAAAACAGCTATCAAGCACCTGTGACTTTGCTGGATGAAGCCCACATTCAATAGTGTTTAATAGTCCGTTATTGTACAGAAACACTCTTGACCTCAAGAGACGAAACCGACATGCAATAGGGTTCTTCCCATGGTTGATATGAATGTATTTTATGAAGTATCGAAGATAGGCTATATATGGTAGTCTTAAGTATATCATGAAAAAACAATTACAGACGGACGACATGGTAAACACTATCTCAGAGCTCCAGACTATTAATCAAAAACCCACTTTTCCGACGTTTCGGCACAAGGCCTATATCAAGGAATTAGTTTCTACTAAACGCTATTAAAGTGGCATCCATGTTAGATTTCATAATGTTTATTTTTTATCCATAACGTCGTGACATTGCATGAGCATCAGGACACCATAACATTATAAAAGATGGCATACTGCATAAATAATATGGGAAACAAAATTAATGTTAAAACAAGAGGTTGTGCAGGATCCTGTGTGGGTCTGCAGGATTTCCAACATGTCGCTTGTCAGCTGCACAACCCTCTTGTTTTAACGTTAATTTTGTTTCCAGTATTATTTATGCAGTAGCCATCTTTTATAACGTTATGGTGTCCTGATGCTCATGCAATGACATGGATAAACATTGTGAAATCTAACCTTATCTGGAGCTCTGCTATCTATTTTTATATTAATCATGTTAATGAATCAAGTCTTGTACAGCGGATATATTGCAGTCTCTACAATTACTTGCTACACTGCAAAATATTTTGTACCACAAAAAGTGCCAAATTGTTTACTGATGTAGACCAATGTACTATAACAAGGGCATCATTATCACAAAGCTAATCCTTTGCTGGCAGCCTTGATAATAAACAAAAAACTTCATAAGTCCTCAGCGACATTGACCTTGGGCGGTCAGATGTGGGTCGTATGCAAAACAAAGCACATCCTTAGACACACATTGTTGCCAAAAATCAAAATCGGTGAAGTGGTTCATATGTTATTGAATAATAAACGAAGCTAATCCCATCGCTGGCAGCATTGACAATAAAAAGTCATCGGTGTCCTTGGTCAGTCCGACGTGGGCCGTACGCAAAACAGAGCACCATCCCTAGACACCCATTGTGGCAACATATGAAAATCGGTGAAGCGGTACACGAGTTGTTGAAAAATGAAAGATGTTACTAACGTAAGTACATGGACTAATGCTATATCCCCTCTTGCCTATCGATGAGACGATCACTTATGCATCCAAGTAACATGTTACATGCAGTGGAAAAGATAATAGAAAATACATTTACAGCAAAAAGCAATATAACTTTCAACAAGAAACGAGGCAAAGCCACGAAGGCCAGGTTTTTTCCAAGCATAGACACTTGGATAACATAATTATACCCACTTTTTGTAGACTAGATGGCCGTGGCCTGCATGTCGCACCTTGGGGCAAGGCATGGACACTAAAAAAATAGATGTAGTAGATGGAAAAACATTAACCGGACGGACGGACGGACGGATGCCAAAATGCCGACGATATCTCGCTTTCCGCAAGCGGGCGCGACAATGATGATAAACACCCATGTGAAGTATCAAGGTAATGGGTGAAGCAGTTGCAGAGATATAGTACACGAAAAAACTTTAACAAAAAAATTCAAAGTAATTTGACCTTGACATTGGGCACAGGATCGCGCTTTCCGCAAGCAGGTGTAACAATGATGATAAACACCCATGTGAAGTATCAAGGTATTGGGTGAAGCAGTTGCAGAGATGTAGTACATGTACACGAAAAAACATTAACAAAAAAATTCAAAGTAATTTGACCTTGACATTGGGCACAGGATCGCGCTTTCCGCAAGCAGGTGCGACAATGATGATAAACACCCATGTGAAGTATCAAGGTATTGGGTGAAACAGTTGCAGAGATACAGTACACAAAAAAACTTTAACAAAAAAAATCAAAGTAATTTGACCTTGACATTGGGCACAGGATCGCGCTTTCCGCAAGCAGGTGCGACAATGATGATAAACACCCATGTGAAGTATCAAAGTATTGGGTGAAGCAGTTGCAGAGATATAGTACACGAAAAAACTTTAACAAAAAAATTCAAAGTAATTTGACCTTGACATTGGGCACAGGATCGCGCTTTCCGCAAGCAGGTGCGACAATGATGATAAACACCCATGTGAAGTATCAGGTATTGGGTGAAACAGTTGCAGAGATTATAGTACACAAAAAAACTTTAACAAAAAAAATCAAAGTAATTTGACCTTGACATTGGGCACAGGGGCCGCACGGTTGGGGGTTAGAATGAAAATATGGATGATGATAAACACCCATGTGAAGTTTCAAGGTAATGGGCGAAGCAGTTGCAGAGATATAGTATAATGAAAAGTTTTAAAACCAAAAAACTTTAACCAGACGTACGTTAAAAAGTTAACGTTGAAAATGGCTAAGTCAAGTACGAAGATAATAGGTGAAGGTAAAAAAATAGGTCACATGTGTATAGTTGTATGTGGTAGGCACCCCTTGGTTGATGAAGCTGTGAAAGTTTGGTGGTCCTAGGTGGTACAGTACCAAAGAAATGGTACTTAAAACATGAAAACTTAACATTGTAAACGCGAAAACTTAACATTGAAAATGGCCTAAGTCGACTGCGCGGAAAAAAATGGGTGAAGTTAAAAAAAAAATAAAAAAAAAAAGTAACATGTTGGATAGTGATATGTGGGTGGGTACCCCTTGATTATGAAGCTGTGAAAGTTTGGTGGTCCTAGGTGGTACAGTACCAAAGAAATGGACTTAAACACGAAAACTTAACATTGTAAACGCGAAAACTTAACATTGAAAATGGCTAAGTCGACTACGCGGAAAAAATGGGTGTGAAGTTAAAAAAAAGTAACATGTTGGATAGTGATAGTGGTGGGCACCCTTGATTATGAAGCTGTGAAAGTTTGGTGGTCCTAGGTGGTACAGTAACAAAGAAATGGACTCAAACACGAAAACTTAACATTGATTGTGGACGCCGCCCGCCCGCCGCCCGCCCGCTCGGCTTTCGCCAATCCAATAGCCTGGATTTTTTTTCAAAAAACCTGGCTAAAAAATGGTCATATGTTGGATAGTTGTATGTGGTAGGCACCCCTTGGTTATGAAGCTGTGAAAGTTTGGTGGTCCTAGGTGGTACAGTACCAAAGAAATGGACTTAAACACGAAAACTTAACATTGTAAACGCGAAAACTTAACATTGAAAAGTCGACTGCGGAAAAAATGGGTCAAGTTCAAAAAAAGGTAACGTGTTGGATAGTGATATGTGGTGGGCACCCCTTGATTATGAAGCTGTGAAAGTTTGGTGGTCCTAGGTGGCACAGTAACAAAGAAATGGACTCGAACACGAAAACTTAACCCGCCGCCCGCCCACCCGGCTTTCGCCAATCCAATAGCCTTGATTTTTTTTCAAAAAACCTGGCTAAAAATGCACAATGCTCCAGATAATGAATTAGTAATTATACTGGAGTCAGGTTGTCCGTCCGTCCGTCTGTGCGTCCGTAAACTTAACATCAGAGAAATATTGTTATAACTTCTATTTCCTTCATCTGAAATGCTTAATATTTCACATGCATTCCTGTAAGGCTCTACTACCATGCTGTGCCAAATCCACGACCGTCCAACCCCCGCTGATCCCAAGGTCAAGGTCAAATACTTAGTACAAAACTTAACATCAGAGAAATATTGTTATAACTTCTATTTCCTTCATCTAAAATGCTTAATATTTCACACATGCATTCCTGTAAGGCTCTACTACCATGCTGTGCCAAATCCACGACCGTCCAAACCCTGCTGATCCCAATGTCAAGGTCAAATACATGGTCTCTTTACAAAACTTAGCATCAGAGAAATATGTTATAACTTCATCTAAAATTCTTAATATTTAATGCATGCATTCTTCTAAGGCTCTACTATCATGCTGTGACATATCCCCGCTGATCCCAAAGTCAAGATCGCATACTTAGTTTCTTTACAAAACATAACATCAGAGAAATCGGTTATAACTGCTATTTCCTTGCTCGGATCTGCTTCACATTCACGTTCGTGCTGCCCCCGCTAAGCCCAGAGTGAAGGTCACAAGCCCACACACTTGGAAAATTTTACATATTTAGGGGTAACTGGGCCCACGCGGGTGGGGGGGGGGGGGGTTGGTATTCCGTAAGCCTCGCTTACTGACCAATCTAGTTGAGTATTGTCACTCCATCATTTCTGCAGCAATTGGGTATTTCAAAATTTTAATTGGGTAAAATAAAATCACACTACTGTTTACACATCAACAGACAGAAATTATTGAATAGTTTGCTTCGAAGTGAACATGTCTTGTCATTTCATAATAATGAAATACCAAGAGGTGTTTTCATGGAAAATAAGAAAAATATGCTATATTTGTGGTCTGTTTATTGTTATATGCAGCATGGTAAAGGTACCACACATTTTTTATTGCTTTTTGATACTCGTTACTTCTGTTCGGTTGTTGGAAATTTTAATTTAGTATTTAAGCAAATACGCAGCTTATCTGGAGCTATGTGCACATTTCTGAAATTGATTCAGGCTCTACTTACGTATCAATTCCGCTATGGCTCTTTGTGTTCTTCGTTCCAACTTTTCCAATTTCTTTGCTACATCTCTCTTCAAGTCCCAGTCTGGCTTTCTGGGAGCAAGGTTGATAAGGTCCTGTAATGGTAACACAATCATATGTAGAATAAGATGTACACTACTTACTTAAAACAAGAATTCCTCCACGGAAGCGGTGTCTCACCTGCCGAGGCATTTGACCGTATTAACATGATCATGAGCATGTAATAAAATAAGCCTCACAAAAACCGTCTGAGAAGCTTGAAACATTAAAAAGGTGAAGGTTGAAAAAGGCGGCATGTGTGTGTTCCAAATGCTTACATGTATCAAGCATGTCAAGTGTCCAAATATTGAAACAATCCGTCCAGTAATATTAGTTATACCATAATGACGAAACTTGTACAAACTTTTTTGACGCAAAAAAATGGCTAAATGTTTCCGCAAAAAATGTGAAGGTAAAGGTCATGTTTAATGGGGCATGAATGTGTTCCCCAAATACTGCTAATATGTATAAAGTGTCCAAATATTGAAGCAATCCATCAAGTAATATTAAAGTTATACCATGATGACGAAGCTTGTACAAACTTTTGAACATTTCAGACGACGACGGAAAAAGCGGCGACTATAGTCGCATTTCTGCTCAAGCAGGCAAGACAACAATTCAAAACAAGTTTACAGAACCACATGATTGTACCATATGTACTGAATTCACAATACAAAGCTCCTAGACAACACGTTTCAAAACTGTAAAGGCAAATCATAGTGTACATGGAGTAGACGTACAATGCCAAATATACATACAAAGGCCTTATTTTGAATTGGTCAACACATTTCATGCCAAAGACTAAATTTACAAGCAGCAAAAAAATATTAATTTTATTATTTGTCATCAAAAGTATATGTTGTTACCACCCAGTTGAACTGTCTTCCAGACCATTCAATGGGTGGTAACGACATAATAATGTTTTGTTGAGAAATACTGCAAATAGTAAAGAAAATCTTGGTAAACTTTCATACCTGTGAATCCGTATCCAGCATTTTGAATTGGTTAATTAGGACTGGGTGTAAGGGTTGGGATACTTCATTTGTATTTTCAAACTACATGTGTTCCATGAATCAGAAAAGAGGGAATTTTATAAATTGTGCAGATCCTGATGAGACGGATCATCTGAATTTACGCTGTTTGCAAACATTGGGATAGAGGTCTGTGGTGTTTAAAGGGTAAATATGGACGATGGCAAAGAAGCATATGAAGTTTCAAACCAATTCGACTTTGCTGTGCTGCTTCATAAAAGCTGTTGTTCCATTAAAAAGAAACTACAGTGACCATATCGAAAACCATGACGTCACAGCGTTCGGAAACCACATGATCCCACATCCTGATACACAAAACATAGGCCAATAACTAATTTTGGAAACATTGCAACATTTGCCTTAGACGGAGAGTGAGATCGAATGCACAGTCTGTTTCAGGGACAGTAGGCTACAAGAGCAGGTTTAATGATAAATATCCCACTTCATGCAGACGCTATTTTTCTCACAGAAAAAAAAAATCATTTTTCTTATTTCTCGCTAAAAGTATATATTGTTACCACTCATTTGAACGGTTCAACTGAGGGGTAACAACATATACATTTGATGAAAAATAATAACTAGAAATGTGGCCTGTCGGCACATGAATGCACCCGCTGGCAGCAACCAAAGAAAAATGAGGCACATTTCAAAAAATATGGAGGGTCAGAGAAGAGTAGATTTGTCACAGCATGAAAGCAGACCATCAGAGCAATGGGTGTGTGAAATATCAAACAGATCCATGCAATGAAACGGACATTATAAGACACTTACCCGAGTTTCGAACTCACCAAGTATGTGACCTTGACCCTGGACTTAACGGGGGCAGGACAATCATGGATTTGTCACAGGTCAGTAGAGGACCATTAGAGCAATGTGTGTTTAAAATAGCAAGCAGATCCGAAAGGAAATCAAAACTATAAGACATTTATCCAAGCTTTAAGGTTTTAAACGCACCAAGTATGTGACCTTGACCCTGGGCTTAGCAGGGCTGGGACGATCGTGGATTTGTCACAGGGCAGTAGAGCAATGCAAGTGTGAAATACGAAGCAGATCCGTGCAAGGAAACAGAAATGGTAATGCACCAAGTATGTGACCTTGACCATGGGCTTAGCAGGGGTGGTATCGTGGATTTTTTGCAGGGCAGTAGAGGTCATTAGCATGATTAGAGCATTGCATGTGTGAAATATCGACCAGATCCGTGTAAGGAAACAGAAAGTATAAGATATTTAACCCGAGTGTTAAGGTTTCAGGCCGGACGGGGCGTACGGTATACTAGTCGGCACACATGGGCCTAATACATTTCACCGTCACCTCTAATACTATTGCATTTTTTGTAACTTTTTCATTTCCAGAAATGTGTCTGTAACTGAAGAAGTCTTTTATGGGCTTTTCGACAAGTGTAGATTCAGATCAGACTGCATCCGCTCAGATCTGCACTGTTCGCCATTCTACCAATAAAATACCCGTTAACAATAAAGATCATTATCAGGCTACACGAGTGTGCTATTCGATAAGGAGCTACACTGGTCACAGATCCCATAAGCCCCATAAGCTCTAGTCGCAGCCACAAATGATTTGCAAGTGTGTGCCTAATGGTAGCTAGGCCACTGGACATACCACTTCATCCACAATCTTCTCTGAATGGGCTGCATTCATCTGTGATTGGATCTTGTCGGACACTGAAACAATATGAAAAGGCCAAGGTGTATGGTCACGTGGTTACAACAGCAAGTACTGAAACTTCCAGAAGCCCTCTAATTCAAAGTACGTATTCTTTTATTTTGTCCTTATTATGTAACGGATTTTGATGAACTATGGCACGTCAAATGCTTCTTGTTAAACTGCATTTGGGGGTCTCGGTACTTTGGCCAAAACTTCTGTCATTTTTTTGCGAAGAATCAATTTCGGAAATCGATTCTTCACAAAAACGACATAAGTATGTGCCGAACTCCCACGACCAACAAATGCAGCTTATGAAGACGCATTTGCTGCTTTCATTGAATAATTGGAGTGGGACCGCTTTCAACACTTTGAGCCGTTGTTGTTGTAACCACATGATCATGCACCTTGTAGGCCAACCATATAGAGGATACCAGGCTAGTGTCTCTTCATAACTGATCATGTTTCCGAGTCTGAGCCATGATGAGATGATGTGTCACATTCAATACCCACGTGCCTACGTCCACCCTTAGCGGTCAAAGGTCAACAAGACCACTGTGGCCCTATATCACTCACCTGGTTATTATATATATGCAAGTAAATCTGAAAGCTTTATACATGTACATTCATTATTCCTACAGTCTTGTCGAATACCCACATGCCTACGTCCAAGGTCACACTTAGAGGTCAAAGGTAAACAAGAGGGCCATTGTGGCCCTATATAGCTCACCTGGATATTATATATATATGCAAATAAATCTGAAAGAGCTTTTTACATTAAATATTCCGACGATGTTTTGTCGAAACCAGTCAGGCGATAATAATGGGAAGACAACTTTATACAGGGGTCACATTGGATTTTGTCATACCGCAGATAAGCTTTTGATTGGCTAGCTTGCCTGGTCATATATATTATATGACCTGCCAAGACCGTCGGACATACAGGAATTGCGATTCCCCTCCGGTGCCTTGCGTCCACTGACGAGACATTTTGCAAGCGTCTACCGATTTTGCAAGCGTATTCCTCACTAAACACAATAAAACCCCGAATTGATCAATAAAAGTAACAAATTGTACACTCAAAACCAGTCTTTATTGTTTATTTTTCCATAAATATTCTTCGCTCATCAAAATATGAGCGAAAAATGCCACAAACTGTCCAGTTTAGTGTGTTCAAATTTCAACACGGCTATGTCATAAACTATGGGTTCCACGCACGAAGAGCGGCGTAGCAATGACAGCGAATATTTGGGAACCAGTCGCATTCTTCTAGAGGCGCCAAAGGTAGAGCAGATCGATAGAGCAGTGGAATATCAATTAAATTACACGATATAAAAAAACTGTCATAAAGTCGTTTTCGATGGATTTCTTACTCCATATTTAGTTTGTTTTCATTTAATAAAAAAACAAAATGTTCATTTACGCCTTTATATTAAGACTGACGGTAGAAAATCGAATCTCGGATTATTTTTCTTCCTGAAAAAACGCAAAGATCAAAAGAAGAGATATGTTTATACGGCCAAATAACGGATCTGCAGTATGACAAATACGTTATTGTGATTCTACACAGGCTAAGGTATCGCCTCGGGTGAACATACCTACAGACGGGCAATATTACACCATATAGCCTGTGTAGAATCACAATAACTTATAATGTGACGAACTGCCATTTGAAAAATCTGTAAATGTTTCACGGAAAGATGATAACTTTGAAGCTTGGGCAGCATCGGCCAAGCGGTTAGTATGAAAAGGCTGTTTGAAAGCTCTAAGAAGAAGATACTGGTTTGATCTTTTGGCGGCCATCTTGTATAACGGGGGCCACCATTTTAAAAATCTGAAACAGCATCGACTATCGATTACTTCTGCCAAGTTTCGTTGAAATTTGTCTGGCGGTTCGTGAGAAGATTGTTTAAGAATACTTTTCCACGACGACCATCTTTGATATGTGACAACCTCCAAATTTATACATCTGACATGCCCACACCCATATATCATCTATGTGCAGTTTGACCAAAATTGGCCAAGCAACGAGAAGAAGAAGTCTGAATTATCTAATTAAAGGATGACCGTACGAAGGCGATCTTGGATGAACTATTCACCGGATGTCGACAAAACATGTTCCAGAGTGATTTTCTTGTCGACACCTACAATTTGAAATGACCATATTTGGTCAAATGTGAAATTGATTATTCCTGCCAAGTTCGTTGAAATTGTTATGGCGGTTTGTGAGAAGATTTTTAAGAATTTGACCTACTTTTCCACGGCGGCCATCTTGGAATAAGCGACGACCTCCAATTTTACATATCTGACGTGCCCCAACCCATATATCATCTGTGTGAAGTTTGACCAACATTGGCCCAGGGGCCTATTTCATCAACATTGCAAAGCATACTTTACTAGCAAAGTATACTTTGAGGGAGTAATCATTTATTTTTCCTGAAATGCATTATTTCATATAGAACTAACAAATGCATATATTTCATGATTAAAAGTATGCAGAATTATTATACTGAATTTATTACATTATCACAGCCAAATTGGCTGTGATAATGTAATAAATTCAGTATAATAAAAATTAATAAATTTATCATAAAATTGAAAATTTCTCCCTCAAAGTATACTTTGCTACTAAAGTATACTTTGCAATGTTGGTGAAATAGGCTACAGGGGTTCGGGAGAAAAAGATGTTTAAAATTGTGGACTGACCGTCGGACGACGACACGAAAAGCGGTAACAATAACTGACTTCAGCTAAACATGGGCAGGAAATTTGTATTCCGACCAATGAAACTATTTCTCGTATTAAATATGTCCATGTGTCAACGTGATGTTTGTGAGTTTATTATGTTGCACTCCTGTGATAGCTATATACGTCATGTACAGACTTACTTAATTTTAAAACGGACAATTGGTGCAAAAATGTGACATCGCAATTCATGTGACATATCTGTGGCAACCAGTCACTAATGCCAATAGTGCAGCATGTTTCGAACCATGTATGTTAATCTTGTGAATAATTTTGCCTCCAATAGATTATTCATAAAGTAATATATAAATCAGGCATTCCTTGGCTTACATTTAAGTACAATGTACCGTATTTACCGTAAATTTCCGGACACCCTTTATTTTCGGACAAGCTCATTTTGTAGAAAATTAATTATTTTCATGTACTCTTAATTTTCGGACAAGCTAACATTTGATAATATTCTCAAATCGTAAATTTTCGGACACGAAAATAGGCAAGTGCGCCCATAAAATTTGTTGTTGTTGTAGCTCAAATTGACATTTCCTGTTTCGCGCTTACTTTCCGCGGCACCGTATAGGCCAGAATGGTATAATAAAAACATTTTTAATTAAAGTTGTTTTACTATGTTACGTTATGTTATAGTACAGCGCGACCCCGTTAGTACACGGAAGTCCGGCGACATACAACCTTCCGTGTTGCTTATCCGAACCGTGCTATATCCGCCTGTTTTCTTCACTAGACTAATCCTAAATTGTAACATTTCATCGATCGATAACGCCTAGGGCGTGTGTCGGCTTCCCTGTGGCGATACACACTTACACAGAAGCTGCTATACTGTGTATATACAAGAAAAGTGATATACTAGCTGTGACCCTGATTAGATTAATTTATTCGAATTTGAAAGCATAATCCCACCGACAATTCCGCATGAACTCTGAATTTTTGTGCCAACTTTTCACACCATTTACGGAAAATATTTTGGAAATCAATATCGGCGAAATATGGCGACAGATCTGCATATAATCCAGATTTTTTTTTTAATCCATTCCTTTCGGAATACATTTACGGGTATGAAATTATTAAAAAAAGATAATTTATTTTTGTTATTTCTCAATGAAAGTATACGATGTGACCACTCATTTGAACCGTCTCGACGAGACGGATTAAATGGTGGTCGCGGCATATACTTCTGAGTGCATAGAAGGAAAATATTTGTCCGCAAACATAAGCGTATCCTGAGCATGAAATGGGTTACTGCATGATTTTCCCGTGATGCGATGACGAAAGTCGCACTTTCGCGACGTCTGTGGGACATCAAAAGGCGTGTTGACCAATCAGTAACATTTCAAAACATAGCCTAAAGGTCACACCTCATTCGATGACGCAATGACCCAATGACCGATATCCTGTTCCATCAGCTGCAACGTCACGTGACAAGCTCGTGCGTTGAAAACTGTGTTTACTCATATGGTGAGCACAGGTGGAAGACTCGGACCCATAACACCAAAATAAATTCCTATTTAAAAAATCCCATTATCCCACCCACCTGGTATCGTACTGTACATGACGTTAATAATAGAACGGGATCAAGTGGATATTTTTGTAAGGGTCATTACTTGGAAAATAATAAAACACTGGCGTGCCATAAGTAACGCAGTCTGACATCATTTTGTTGCATGGATTCCCATAATTTACATTCAAGATAGATTTCAAACTTTGCAATAAAACACATTTTCGGTAGGTTTTTTTCTGTTCCAACCATGGATTGAAATACAAATTGTCAGTAAATGCATATGTCTACTCTGTCTTGGGGCTTTAATTGTCAATCGGCTCCTAAATTAATATAGGAATGAATGGCCTTTTTGTGGGATTTATCGGGGTATAAACTTGGAAAAGACGCGGGAATACTGGACGAAGGCCGGAAGGCCTCGTCCAGTATTCCCACGACTTTTACAAGTTTATATCCCCGATAAATTCCACAAAAAGGCCATTCATTCCTTATAATTCCAGCATTTGAAATAAATTCATCAAGAAAATGTGTTTATTTTCTGTTTTCTTAAGAATTTAACTGAGCCTCACGGTTACGGATAGTAGTTCGGTGTGGGAGTTTACTGGGATATCAATTTTGGACAGAGACTTGCTACGGGCCAATCAAATGTTAGGGAATTGTAAAAATATTTTTGTGCTGGCATTATTGTGGCTGTGACTGGAGAAATGGGGCTTATACGTTTTGCGACCATTGTAGATCCACAGAGCTGCCAACCCCATGTCGGTCACATGAGGAACATGGAGAGAAAAGGAGGCTATTTTCCGGAACACCACATATGTTTTCCGGAACACAAATGAGTACTCACTTATATGCATAAATTAACTTTTTTAGAGCCTTGGCCCTCGTTTCGGCCACCATGGCCAACCGAAAAATCACAATTACACTGCTTGCAAGACGCAAATTCATCACCGCGCTTTGACAGGGATCCAAATGGGCCATGTCTCGCTGTATCATTGATGAACAGATTTGTTCTCCTAACTTCTTTCAATAAAAAATACCCAAATTCGTTGGCTGCACGCTTTGGAGCAGACATTTTATGAATTTACGTGATGAATAAATCAATATCGCTGAGCGCTTGAAACTACTATTACTACACAACAAGAATCGAAATGGTAAGCGCCTCGGCGAGTATGATTACGGGTAAATAAAAAAATAGGATTTATTGGCAGAATTGTGAAACGAAATTATTATTTCCAGATATTCCCGCGCTGATTTTTTTAAAAATCGTACTTTTTAATTGTTATCCGTACTTCCGTATTTCTAACGTATTTTCCGGAACAAATACGGAAAAATCGTAACAGTTGGCAGCTCTGGATCCAGATCAGCCTGTGCATCTGCAGTCTGATAAGGAAATGCACAGCCACTGTCCGCCATTTCATCAATAACAGCTGTCATGCTGCTGACAAGTAATATCTACAGTGTTATCAGGCTACAGGTGTATGCTAATTGATCAAGAACTACAATGGTCACAAATCCCATAAGCCTTATTTCTCCAGTCACAGCCACATTTATTTCCATGGGGGAGCATGCCCCCAGGACAACATCTAGCACCCACCCCAGCTACAGGTTCCAGTTGGTTGGTTATTTTACATTTTCTCTTCATTAAATGAGACACGCCATGTTATTTTGTACCTAAGAACAGTTTACACGAAATATATTTACAGAAATTGTGATATATGACTAAAAAAATAAATTGATTGATTGATTTATTAGTGTTCAACGGCCTATCAACAACTAAGGTCATTTAAGGCCGTGTCAACGGCTTCGATCCCATACATGTATATAACGGTATATAGTCCCAAAATCGGAACAGAATATTTAACAAAATAAATATATTCAGCCCGGAAATTTATAGAATAACCGGACCTGCTTCCAGGTCTATACCACACCAAATTCGCTTGGCCCTTCCCCTGGAATAGGATTACGACAAAAAGATAAAATTGTGTTAACTTTTGACGTCAGTTACGGAAAATATTGTAAATAATGTTCATGATACCGCACATGTTGTTAGGTACAAAATCACATGGTGTGTTTCAAATTTGCGACCTGTGTCGATTCAAACCAGCCTCTGCTGCTAAGGTGATACAAAGATGGGGGGACCTCTGTTTCATGTCTTCACCAAGTGTCCACAAGACAGGTCAGCCACAATATAGAGAACGAAGATTACATACCGTCTACTGGTTTAATTTGCGGCAAAGCACTTTCTTTCAGGCCCTCGTCTTGAGGTTTGTAGCTCCTGAACACGGGTCTGAAGAAGAATCATAACAAGAGCTGTAGGAGAACAGCATAGCTCGACTACGAGGGTTGTCGATGTACACATAGCTTGACAAACAAGGTGGCTGCGGCCTGCATAAAAACCTTAACCAAGGTTGACTAAAAACCTTAACTAACGGAAATTAAGTAAGTAATTCACGGTTAAATGTAGGTCAATGTCAGATATAGGTCAGGGGTTATTGATGTACATCACTAGGAGATGAAGTTTTCCAAGTATGGTTGCTGTAGGCCCAGGAGTATTCCATATACAAGCTCGACTAAAAACCTTAACCAAGGGGAAATAAGTAAGTAATCCAAGGATAAAAGTAGGTCAAGGTCAAATATAGGTCAGGGCTTATTGATGTACATCACTAGGAGATGAAAGTTGTCCAAGTATGGTTGATGTAGGCCCAGGAGTATTCCATATACACATTAACCAAGTAATTTAAGGTTAAATGTAGGTGAAGGTAAAATATAGGTCAGGGTTTATTGATGTACATCCCTATGAGAAAAAATTATCCAAGTATGGTGTCTGTATGCACAATAGTATTCCATAGATACAAGCTTGACTAAAAACCTTAACCAAGGGGAATTAACTAAGTAATTCAAGGCTAAATGTAGGTCAAGGTAAAATATAGGTCAGGGGTTGTTGATGTACATCACTAGGAGATGAAGTTGTTCACAAGTATGGTTGGCGTAGGGCCAGGAGTATTCCATCCACAAACTCGACTAAAAACCTTAACCAAAGAGAATTAAGTAAGTAATTCAAGAGGAAATGTAGGTCAAGGTCAAATATAGATCAGGGGTTATTGATGTACATCACTATGAGAAAAGGTTGTCCAAGTATGGTGTCTGTATGCACAATAGTATTCCATGTACAAGCTTGAGTAAAAACCGTAACCAAGGTCGACTAAAAACCTTAACCAAGGGGAATTAACTAAGTAATTCAAGAGGAAATGTAGGTCTAAAAACTTAGACTAAAAACCTTAACTAAGGTTGACTAAAACCCTTAACCAATGGGAATTAATTAAGTAATTCAAGAGGAAATGTGGGTCAATGTCAAATATAGATCAGGGGTTGTTGATGTACATCACTAGGAGATGAAGTTGTACAAGTATGGTGGGTGTAGGGCCAGTAGTATTCCATATACAAGCTTGACTAAAAATCTTAACCAAGGGGAATTAACTAAGTAATTCAAGAGGAAATGTAGGTCAAGGTTAAATACAGATCAGGTGTTATTGATGTACATCCCAATGAGAAAAGGTTGTCCAAGTATGGTGTCTGTATGCACAATAGTATTCCATGTACAAGCTTGACTAAAAACCTTAACCAAGGTTGCCTAAAAACCTTAACCAAGGGGAATTAACCAAGTAATTCAAGAGGAAATGTAGGTCAAAGTCAAATATAGATCAGGGGTTATTGATGTACATCACTAGGAGATGAAGTTGTCCAAGTATGGTGGGTGTAGGGCCAGTAGTATTCCATATACAAGCTTGACGAAAAACCTTAACCAAGGGTAATTAACTTAAGTAATTCAAGAGGAAATGTAGGTGAAGGTCAAATATAGATCAGGGGTTATTGATGTACTTCGCTATGAGAAAAGGTTGTCCAAGTATGGTGTCTGTATGCACAATAGTATTCCATGTACAAGCTTGACTAAAAACCGTAACCATGGTAGACTAAAAACCTTAACCAAGGGGAATTAACTAAGTAATTCAAGAGGAAATGTAGGTCAAGGTCAAATATAGATCAGGGGTTATTGATGTACATCACTAGGAGATGAAGTTGTCCAAGTATGGTGGGTGTAGGGCCAGTAGTATTCCATATACAAGCTGAATATCAGATTATATTCCACGGCTCACTAGTCAATAATTGTTTTATTATATGATAATAGTCTGTATATAGCACTTGCGACCTTATGCTACTAGACAAAAATTGAAAAAGAATTTGAAAAAAAAATATGGTATTTTTAAAAAAAAAATTAAAAATTAGAATTCCGTGGAATCTAATGTCTCGCCTTGTCCCGCCTTGACCTCGAGCCTGGGTCCGAAAGCGATTTTCAATGGCCCAAACATATTATACAATTATTGACTAGTGAGCCATAGAATATAATCTAATTGTTTTATTATATGATAATAGTCAGCATATAGCACTTACGACCTTATGCTACAAGACAAAAATTAAAAAACAATTTTTATTTTTTTTCAAAAATTAAAAAAAAAGAATGCTCGCTACTGGAGCCTAGAATTTTGTTTAATAGTCCTATATTTATCTAAATATCATATCTGCACAGGTCCACATATTGCCACAATATTGTCAACACAGTTTACGGAAATAAAATAATTTACCTGTATAAATTACCTGTAATAAGTTAGTGGTCAGTGGTCAATGTGGACATTTGCACATGCTAGCACATGCACAGGTGAATGGTTCTGGCAGTCACTATTGTTCAACCGGAGAAGGCTATTGTTCTCTCTACAGGTAAGGTGTACAGAGCACACGAGAAAACGGGTATTCATGCATTCATGTCCAGTTTGTAGAGTGCACTAAACAAAAAAGGGAGATAACTAAAAAATAGCTATGCAAGAGTTTTCATTCTTGTGCACGACACACCTTCGGGTCGTGGTCTATGCATGTGTGAAGTTTCATGAAAATATTCCAAAGGGTGGTCGAGTTCTGCTCCGGACAGGAAATCAGTGCGCGAAAACAGAAAAGGGAGATAACTAAAAAAAATAGCTATGCAAGAGTTGTCATTCTTGTGCACAACACACTTTCGGGTTGTGGTCTATGCATGTGTGAAGTTTCATGAAAATATTCCAAAGGGTGGTCTAGTTATGCTCAATCAGTGAGCGAAACAAAAAAGGGAGATAACTCAAAAATTACCTATGCAAGAGTTTTCATTCTTGTGCGCGACACACCTTCGGGTCATGGTCTATGCATGTGTGAAGTTTCATGAAAATATTCCAAAGGGTGGTCGAGTTATGCTCCGGACACGAAATCAGTGCGCGAAACAAAAAAGGGAGATAACTAAAAAATTAGCTATGCAAGAGTTGTCATTCTTGTGCGCGACACACCTTCGGGTTGTGGTCTATGCATGTGTGAAGTTTCATGAACATATTCCAAAGGGTGTTCGAGTTATGCTCCGGACAAAAAGTGTCTGCGGCGGACGCGGATGAGGCACAGTGTCAAATCCAAATTTGGTCGGACACAACCTCGTATCGTAACAAAATAACATGTTTAACATTGTAATTTTCTAAGCATTCAATGTATTTCTTCAGGATAACGATAATTCTCAAATGATCATATGAACTTGCCACTACAATATTGACGTTGGAGCCTTAAACACATTACAGTCTACATTCGTTTACTCAAAGTCGGTTAAGTCGAATTCCCTCGTTATGTCGAATTTGTATCCAAGTCCAGTTTCAGATCCTATTATTTTCAATGTAACTGGCTTCATTTACGTCGAATTTCGTTAAGTCGAATTTTCGCCAATTTGAACTAATTGTTAGGTCCCGAAAACAGAAATGTGTAGTATTTCACTCTCGTTAAGTCAAAGTGTCAGTTTGAGCTCGAAGTGTGAATTCGCCGCGCCAATTTAACGGATCAAACACTGGACTTGTTTACCTGTGTCAACAAACTTTGAACAAGTGTTAAAGGTGATTTCCTCGAATTCACAACAAACAATCGAACATTGCTGACTTTTTCCGGAAGGCGGATATTACCCGAGTGACCGAGTAATACATTAACATAAATCTCAAAGATTTTGAGTGTAAACTGCACTAAAAACGCATCTCACTAACCTAAATTCGCTTTTTAAAATCATACACCTTCGCTTCCTGATTAAAAATGAATGTTAGCCGCCAACGTTGAAAATATCAAATCACGTGACACGCACTGATTTGGTTGGCTAATGGAAATGACGTCAGCCTCCAGTAACCAACCAAACCACTGCGTCCACGTGATGAAATATTTTCAAAGATGGCGGCTAATAGTCATTGAGAATGCGGAAGTGAACGTGTTTGATTTTAAAAAGCGATTTTAGGTTAGTGAGACGCGTTTTTAGTGCAGTTTACACTCAAAATCTTTGAGATTTAAGTTAATGTATTAGCAACTGTAAAATCCGGTAACTGGAATTACCGGAAAACAATTTTTAACGAAAACCACCGAAATACCGGAAACCCCTGTAAATCACTGTATAATAACATGTGTGTGTTTGCATTGCGGGGTTGTTTTCTTTCCTAATAACACTTATTTTAATTTAAATATATGATGCTGTCGTATTCTAGATGGTTACAGCTAATGTAGATAGTGATGTCAGTGATTTACCATGTGTGCAGTATATGTATGCAAGGCATCGTATTCGGCTACTCAGACTCGTCAGGGGAATATACCGAAAGCCACTTCTTTTTTTTTAAATATACTAGATGTTTGTGTATGACAGTATATCAGTGATTTACCGGAAAACATGTGCAATGCGTAAGGCCTATTCATTATGACGCAGTAGTCGGCTGACTATTAATTAATGGTGGGCACCTTGATACATTTGAAGATGCGGTTTCCAAAAGACTATGTTCAATACGACCAATTCAACTTGTTGCCTTTAAGTAAGAGACCGACTGTTAATCGTAATTCCTGTCAAAACACTTCGATGTGGACGATATGGCTTAATTTCACCGTCCCTGTCAATTAATTGACAAAGAAGGTGTTAGCATAGGTATACAATGTAATTACATGATCACATATTTAGGAGGAGTAATCCAATCAAGTCTTTAAAAGATAAAGTTGAAAATTTGTTAGTGTAATTATTGAGCAATACGACCCAGGCACATTTGAATTGTTTTGTACATTGTTTAGAAAGGTGTTTTATGTATATACAAACAATAATTGACCATTCAAGACACGCTAGAATCACCTGTGTATTGAGGGTATACGAGTATACTGGCAAAAGCAAAAAGCACAGGTATTGATGAGAGAAACACAGTGGTACCATTTTTGTTTAAATCAAACAATATTTGGAAGAATTGTGTCCCTTTAAAGATTTGATAAATAACGTATTTTCTGCCAGCATTGTGTGCATTAGCATTTCGTGCTATAACATGTGCATTGTGTAATAAATACTGGACTATTATATATTGTTGTAAAGAGAATGATTACAGAAACATAATAGTACAATGACTGTTTAAAACAATCAACATTTGGAGGAGTTATGGCCCTTTAAAGACCTATCAGTGATATATCAAATTGTAGACAAAATTTGCACATACTTGTGCTCCGTGCAATACAGGCTTTTCAATTACAGTTCATCCACAAGGGAAACTTAACATGTTCTTACGGCTAAGTGGTTACTCAACAGGCGCGGATCCAGGATTTCGGGTTAGGGGGGCGTAACTATTTTGCACTACTTGACTATATTATCGAACGCTCGTTCGATAATATAGTCAAGTATTGCAAAATAGTCGACCAGCGCTAGGGGGGTCCGGGGGCATTTCCCCCCACCCCCCCCCCTTCCCCACGAAAAATTGTGGAAATCTACATCGCATTTCCTGCGTTCTGGCGCATTTTGGAGCAAAAATATTGACACTGTCACAGTATGTTTAGACATGATTTTTGATTGAAAACGTTTAAATTTTGAAACAATAAGAAAACGACCGAAAAATGCATGATGGAACACATGGCACTTGGCATGAAACATGCCTTGTAACTTGTAAAAATCTTTACTCGGCAAATTTTAGGGGGGCGAGGGCAAAAATTGGACAAAATTAACGAATTTTCAGTATTTTTTCGTGAATTTTAATTGAGAAACCCCGGAGTCAGTTGTTAGCTGATGCTAGCATGTGCTGGTGACATCAGATATCCCAGAATCCCTCAAAACACATGATTTCACGCTCTATTTTGAGACCGATGTCTACAGCAAAAATGGAAAGATTGAAACAGGAAGTTGATTTTTTTGACGATATTTTACATCAATTTATCTATAAACAACAAATATTTTTCTATGAAAAACAGGTTTATGTGAACTATACAAGACTATTTGATAGAAATGTGGCGGAAACTGAAGCTGACATTGTTTGAAGGATTATATAATACCAGTTCAATAGAGCCAATATTTCAATGGCTCAGATAGGGAAATCCAAAACGGCGGATATCGCTGGGATCGCTACATATACAGAGATCCAGTTAAGGTGCGTAATTTGTTCAACTTGGGGTGAAATTTTCTTATTTCTTCATCAAAAATGGCAAATTGGGACTCATTGAGACGATTCTAAAGTACTCCCAACTTGCCATTTTTGATGGAGAAATAAGAAATTTACCTCCAAATTACGCACCTTAACTGGAGCTCTGATATATAGAGTTATACTGATCAGGGTTTTCACTGGAGAAAAAAAAAAATTGCCACTTTTTTTATGTAAAGCACGCGCGAAAATTATTCAAATTTGAATACAGTGTATATATTTTTGCGCGCGCTTTGACAACAAAAATATACATATATATACCTTGTATCTACTAACAACAATAAAACATGGTATCATTATGTTTATTTTGTTGGTTTTTTTTCACACATCATTCGTGATAAGATTTGACACATAATTTGTGATAAATGAGAAATAAAATTAAATACATGTATGTCATTTGACATAATACAGCATTATTTTCAACTTTCATTCAACATGTTTCACTACAACTTCACTTCCATACACTTTCAATTTGTATCTGGTCCGAACTAATTCGGGAACGAAGTCGGGATTTAGCAGAGACAAATTCTCACTAAATAAGTACCTGTTTCAGCTATTGTTGGTGTTTGCAGAAGCATTAAAGTCTGTATTCTGTAAATCCATCGATATTTATCGATGACATTGAGTGATTGACCTTTTATGAGGTTTAAACACTGTTTTCTATAGTAAGGTCTCACGGGACAGTGGGCAGCTAGCTTTAAAAAGGGGGTGGACGATTTTCTATATACTTCACTACCGACCCTGTAAGTTACACCAGTGTGTCTAGAAAAATAGGTTTATGAATATTTCTTGACTTTGGGAGGCTTGACTAGGTGTATTTTTTATAGAGTATTTCATAATTCTACGAAACTGAATGTTAGCTCCAGTTGATTTTGGCATCTTGGAAAATGTCGCCTGCTATGCTGTCTCGCCGGTACGGTTTCGCGTCAGAATTTAAGGTATTTTTCGGGCATTTGTAGCGAAAATTTGAGGTGGTTATGACCCCGCTTTGAAATCATTTTCAGAAAATGGTGTGGTGTTACAAGTGATAGAACAAGACATAAAGTATCTGTGCCTCATATTTTCATGAAAACAATTGCGATAAATTCAGTCGTGTTGAAACTTTTGGCCAAAAATAGGTGGGTGGGGTAGCTTTGTAAAAAATTAATTGAACACATCTGATGTGGTTACTGAATTTTTATTGTGGCGCGCGATTTGTACTTCATTTGCGAGTATTTTTCAATACTTGTCGCAAGAGCCTCCTTAACTGATTGTGAGAGGCGGTGATTTTTATAAGTCACCCGCCGCCCTATTTTCAACCGTCCCGTGATGTCTAAACACGTGGTTTTACAAAGCCAAATAAACACAGTATTGACAGTCCTTGGATCCGGACTTGAATGAATCTGATTGGATGAAATTTAACGAATCAAATCACAGCATGACATCACCGCTGCACGTGACCCGTGTCAATCGCAATAGAATGGAGAAGAAAAAAAATTGCCACTTTTTTTTTCAACAAAGAAATCATGAAACGATGTTTGTATTGTTTATTTGAACACATTACCAATTCTTACTTTCATACAGTCTAGCACGCTTTCACTAAAATCGCCACAAACGTGCAGATTTTACCATGATTACCACACCACCATACACGATGACGCTACGGTAATTTAACGGATCAAATCACAGCATGACATCACCACTGCACGTGAGCCGTGTCAATCGCAGTATAATACACACAATGTTTAGATAAGAAAGCTTGTTGTGTCTCATGTGTTGGGGATTATTGATTTATTCACTGGAAAACGTAGTTATAGAAAATCCAGGTATGGCTGCCGGGTCTGAAAATTGTAACTACTGTCTGTTTCACGTTAACCTGCCCAAATTTTTAACCTATTTAAACACCCTAAAACTCCCATTTTTTTACATATAATCATTGTCGGGAAAATTTAGTAATGAGCCATCTTTTTGTTTTTCGAAATTCGGTCCTAGAATGAAGTAATAGCCCGAAATGATAAAGTGAATGGGGGTCTCCCATGTTAAAATATCACGCGCTGAGCAGTTTTCGACATTTTCCTATTGTCGAACAGCTTCCTGGATTTCATCATCAAAATATCGGCAATAACATCGGCTTTATGTGAACAAATCTTACCATTCTGAAAAATATAGGCATCCTGCTTCCATTAGTCGGTGTCTATATATCAATTCCATTAGTAAAGTTCTGGAATTTGGTGAAAATAGAAGATGATGTCAGTCAAATATCTCCAATCTTTGTTGTTACTCGTGACAACAGATGACAACTGAGCGCTGATTGGCTGGAATTCAGTGAAGGCGGCTGGCCTCGAAGCAAGTCCATTTCGCAGGAGGAGAGAACCTGCGATTTTTTTTGTCGTAGCAGTAAGCGTACTGCAAATTTGATTTTGGCATGGAAATTGTTTTTATGAACACTGTTAACTTTTCAGATGCAATCATTAGAAATTTGTTACATAAACAATAATGTATTATACTGAGCTTGTGAACAAATTATGGCCAATTCGTGGAAGCCTGGAAAAACTTCTCTGAATTTGTGGTAACAGAATCATCAATTTATTTTCTGCAAAAACATGTTAAACAAAAACTGTGTCATACATCCAAATACTTATACGTTCAATGCTAGCTGCTGTTAAAAAGCACCTGTAAGTCACCAAAGTAACTCGTGTGGAGGGCTGAATTGGTTTCTTTGTTTACCCTTTAATGTGACTGTGTCTCAGATAATGTCTCAAATATTTATCTAAAATCTAATACCGGTATGTGTTTTTTCTCGTAAGGCACAGTAAATGGAATAATATATATATATTTATATTTCATCACATTCCCAAAAACATGCGTTATATATTCAATTATATATCAAGTACATCAGGCGCATAGCTGCATTAAGGCACTGCAGGCCCGGGCCTGCAAAATTTTCGAGAAAATGGAAAAAAATGTGCCAGATTGCATCATTTACCTTCTAGTTTCGACATTTTTAAGGGGGGGGCATGCCCCCAGACCCACCTAGCATAATTACTCGCACCAACGGTGCTCGAAGTCGTCAACCGGGCCTGCAGATTCAAATTGGCTAGCTACGCCCCTGTACATGCTCAGCTATCAGAAACTGTGATAAACAGGGGAGATATGTTTGTTTGGTATAATTTGACATTTTCGCAGTATATGTACAAGTAAATAAAAAAATGTATGTGACTTTTTTTTTGTGAAATAATATACATTGTAAATCGGTATTGTGATATGGTGTAGACAAGGTATATACATGCTGACAAGATGGCGTCGCGGGACGACAGCAGTAAGTGTCAGTTGAATTCAATATGTTACAGCTTACAGAACATTATCAGCAATGTATCTGGTATGTACAGACGGAGAAATGAATAAGATCTACGATGATCATTCTCAAAATACCTATGATAACGTGTTTGTGTCAACATATATACCGTGTCTACACCATATAACAGAAACTCTACACCATATCACAATGCCGTTTTCGAACAGAATCGGTAATGTATTATTTTTAAGTTGTGCACTTGTAATTATTAACCTGAAAGTAAATCCTGTAGATGACTGAATGAGTTTCTTCTTTACCATAAAAATATGTCTCCTATGATCGCCAGCCTACTATAGGGAGTACCTGTTTAACTGTTACCAGCAAACAATAGTAAATAAGCAAACAAGACATAACAAGTTAATTTCCAATTAAACTGTATTGTTAGCTGTCAGTTCATGATTAATACACTATATGTGTTCGTTTGTTGGGGTTTAACGACCTATCAACAGCAAAGGTCATTTAAGGTCCGGTCAATGAGTTTAGTTCTAAATCCCATATACCGGTATTAACTACAAATGGCGGTGGGGGGAGGGGGGGGGGTCCCAATATCAGAACTGAATATTTACAATAAGGAAAATATATATTCAGCCCTGAAATCAGAATAATCCTGATATGATTACAGGGTGCTCGCCACACCAGAATCACCAAAGATATGTGAGGAAGCTACTTACACAAACTTTACGATATTTTCGTTAAATGACGTTGAATTCAGACAAAAAGTTCACAGCAAATGCGGAATAATATTTGCTATGCAAATGTTGTAAACTTTCGACATTATTTACAGAAAATGTAACTGTTTCCGCAAATATTGTTCAATAAAAACGTGGATTTTTTAAATTACGGTATAGGACCATTGCAGCAATGCCTGTGTCAAAAGTGAAGTAGACCCAAGCAAGGAAACATAAATTATAAGCCATTTACCGAGCTGTAAGGTTTAGTGAGGCACGGACGGACAAAATGACTCCAATATACTACACCCCACAACTCGTTGCGCAGGGTATATTAAGCATACAAACTTTCATGTGGAAACGTCTTTAATATATATAATTAACATTACAGAGATCGTCGGAAATTTTCATGGAAAATACGGGGATAAAAAATGCCGCATTTTTTTATGTAATGGAATTATGGATGACAAAAAAGTATATGAAGTTTAAAGTCATCCTGACAGTAACACAGATTGAAAGTAGCCGAAAAAGATGACCCGACGGACATATATCATATGTACATTTGCACGCGAGTTTCTTTTCCAGTGTACATAATAATGCGAAATTGACTGGTCGTCCCATGTCCACAATACAACTACTCGACAGCAACGTGTGGCATCTCTGTCGTAATATATCACAATAGCAGAGGCGTACCTAGCATTCACGCTTATTGGAACATTGGGGCGTAGATTCTGCTAATACATTAATTGAAGTTCAATGTGTATCTGACTTATCAATATGGCTACTGAGTGCAGATACCCTGCTCAATGTGCAAATTATGACTATTATAGCGTACTAGTTTTGCCTTTTGTGTGTATCAAAACCGAAACGAGGGCGGGGAGGCATGCGTGCGACGGGAATAGCTCCGCCATGATCCGCCCATGTGTATGTAGTCTATTTTAGCCGTGTGTATGCCTAAGCGAATTACTGCAGTATTAGGGAGCATTCCTTTCCTTATCAAACTAGCTTGGGCAAGCTGCTGTACGAATGAACTGAGCACATGATGCGGGTGTGTTTGAGTGGGTAGTGCAATAAATACATATATATACAAGCATAAGGACAAAATAACACACTCTGGAACTGTTTCTTGAAAGTAATATATAGCTATAGTTGTGATAAGGTGTTGTGATGGTTCGCCAATAGGTTTTGACTTGTTCCGAATATCAAGAAGGAATACACCCTTAAAAACTGAAATTGGTTAATATAACACCGTCCATTTGAGTACGGAGTGTTGCCGCGTTACGTTTGCGTCGTGTATGTGGCGGTGACTGTGAACACGGAGTAGTACTATTAATTGATGGGTATTACATTATATGATTATCACATCGCTGGTTGTCTGTGATTCTCATACTTCAAATTTATATTTCACGTTTTACTAGATCTAATCAAAATTTAAATTACCATTATTAATATATACAGCTAAAGATGCAATCACGGGTGGCGAGTACTATATGTACCTGAGTATTTGTGGGAAGAGAAGTGGGGGTGGGTCATTTACCCCTATGTTAATTACTGGTACCTACATACTGATCCATAACCTATTTGAAGATTTACAGTCGGAGACATGCATACTATAGTGAAAACAAGAAATGCGTCTGTCGAACGCGGATGCCACCTGCAGCATATTTGAGAAACTGTGACAAATTGGTTAACCGAAAAGTGTGACCGGACAGACGGACAGACAGCTTTTTCACAAGAACTTGTGTTACAAACGCCTGTGCGCTCTCAATTGCCTTCATTGGTTCCATCTGAATGGCTACAGCGATGACAGCAGACAACATTTCAGACAAAACTATAATTCTAAACTTATTACCATTGAAAAATACAACCCAGTTTGTCACATTTACTGACCAACTTAATTTCACAATATTCGTTTGCGAAGACCCCTTACTCATAACCATTGGACTCGTCCACATCGGAATTACCGCCATCTTGTTTTGAAACACGAAAAAACACCGACGGTTCATTCAAAACAGAACAGATTTAGGACATTTATTTTAACTGACAACTAGAAACAAATGTGTAATTACAATTTAGAATGTTCAGAAAGTGTAGTAGGTAAGTCTCATTCCGAACCATTATGTTTATAGTTGCTTATTTGTTCTTGACATTTTGAAAATCGGTCAAATTGTCAATTCTTGCAAACCAGACGGACATTTGTATGGCAAGTGCCATCCGTGGCAGTTTTTTTTTAAATAACTTAATTATTTGACGGATTTTCGTGAAATAAAAAGAAGGCTCATTTCTAAAATAAAAAAAACTGCTTTGGATAGTTGTTTTTATGAAAAAAAAAAATAAGTTTGGAGTGATTTTGTTTTGATAAGCAATTAAATTTTGGGCAGCATTCCACGAAACAGACAGTAGATATTATTTTCTTTTGCCAAATCAGATTTTTTTCGCCACAGCGGAAACCCTGACTGATGAAACACGCCGAATGCCAGTGACACAGCGTGGCTACAGCGCTGTATTAGCTAAAAATTCGTCGGCACAAAAGCGTACAGTAGAACAGTAGAGTAGTTATGTACTTGGAACTAACAGCCCCTCATGGGTCACTGGAATTACCGGAAACCTCTTATTTATCGAAAACCACCGAAATACCGGAAACCCCTTTAAATCACTATATAATAACATATATATGTGTTTGTTGTGTGATAAATGGTTTGTTTACTTATATTATGAGATATATATGCACTAATTACAAACTATTTGTTTGAAATAAAATGAGTTAGGATCCTCTTGTTTGGTGTTTAATTCCAAATTCAGATCGACTGTGAAATTTACCGGAAAACACTTGCAGTTAAGAATGGACAGTACTAATAGTCTGTTCCTCACAAATAATACATAATAATAGTATCTTAGGCATGGTATAATAATTATTATAATTACTATAATGATTAAACATTGTGTTTCAAATATGATGCTGTCTGGTGTAGATATTCCAGATTCCAGATTAGCGTGATATATATTACCGGTAAAAAAACACATTCGTGGACTCGATTTACCGGAAAACACCTTCGCTGACTCGATGTCCGTGATTTACCGGAAAACACATGTGTGTGTACAGTATATGTATGCAAGGCATCGTAATCGGTCAGTCATATTATAATGATTAAATAATTTGTTTCAAATATGATAAAGATATGTTGACTTTTGATGACAAACTGAAAAAAATAAAAATAAAAATAAATAATGACTTACCTGTTTCGGAGTCTTCAACTTATTTCGGTTACAGGTTAGTATGATTTATCCCGGCAATTCTTCCATTCCAGTGTCACTGTCGCCATCATCCATATTTATATCGACATAATAATGTTGGGTATCTTACTGACACTAACGGAATGAAACGAAAGAGACGGGACGAAGTATATGATTGAAATTGTATTTTTTTTTATACAATATGAACATGTTGTAAGATTGTTTTTATAAGTGTTATGCTAGCACATGTAATATAGAAATTATTTACATACTGATCTTAGGCATTAGGGCCGCATGGATGGCATATAGAATGAAAATATGGAACATGGATGATGATAAATAATTATTTCTGACTTACGGTTATAGAGATATTAGGTATTTGGAAATTTTAACGCATATTTAACGAAAATTAACGGACAATCTGACGTCATTGTGATCAATATGTCGTTGTAGTATTTGCATACTGTATAGCATGTTATAATATATGCAAATGCAATACCACCTCATAAGAGGCTTCCAGATAATGGATTCGCGGCGTTTGCATTGCAGCTATTTTAAAATGACATACAATAGATAGATGGCATACGTACAATTAAGCTGTTATGCTAGCACATGTACAGTGGAACGCCTGATGCGTGCCAAGATAATACGGATGCTGACAAAATATACCGTATGACACTTTGTACCAGCATAGCCACAGAACTGCACAGCACAGAAGAGCCACATAACTGCACAGCACAGAAGACACAACGCATACTGTGGTTGCAAATGTAATATCGTGCTTGTTTATTATAGCTAGGGACTGGATATGTTGTTTAAATTGTATTATTGTATTGTAAAATAATTGTAAAATAATTATATTCCATATGTGATTTGTTGTATTTTAGATGCACCCGTTCTGCTGATAGCACTCCATACGCTAGCGAACAGTGACTACTGGTCAGCTAGCGAACAGTGTAGATCAATGATCATGATCTACACTGGTCACAAGCTGATCTACACTGATATACGGAATTACACATTGAGTAGCCGCTGCTATTAATTAATTGGATTACATAATTGATATCATTGTGAAATTTAATTAACATTTATAACTAAGAGTTTGTGAAATGAAAATTGGCATGCATGTGAAATGCCTTACGCATTTTACGTGTTTTCCGGTAAATCATTGATATAATGCCATACACAAACATCTAGTATATTACAAATGTTTGTTGGTATAACCCCCTGACGAGTATGACTGGCCGATTACGACGCCTTGCATACATATACTGTACACACACGTGTTTTTCCTATAAATCACTGACATCTCGTTACAAACACAATTTATACAAAATGGTTTTCGGTATATTCCCCTGACGTGTTTTCCGGTAAATCACGGACATCGAGTCAGCGAAGGTGTTTTCCGGTAAATCGAGTCAACGAATGTGTTTTCCGGTAATATATCACGCTAATCTGGAATAATAACACTATCTACACCAGACAGCATCATATTTGAAACACAATATTTAATCATTATAGTAATTATAATAATTATTATACCATGCCTAAGATACTATTATTATCTATTATTTGTGAGGAACAGACTATTAGTACTGTCCATTCTTAACTGCGAGTGTTTTCCGGTAAACATTACGCAAACACGTCTTATTTGGAATTAATAAATCATTGAACTACTTTCGGCAAGGGAGATAATCAATATCACGCGAACTATTTTCATACGAGCCAAGCGGATTGTTCTGTTTATGATTAGTATATATAGTTTTAAGCTATCTCCTGTGATATATAATGATACATTACTTTGTTATGTTATGGGTACTATACATGTTGTTTCAATAGCGTATCTCTGTAACGGTATTGTTGTAGATGGAGTTGCAAATAATTAATAATTATTACGTTCAAATGGTGGCGTAATACTGATAGCACTTCTGTATAACTGTGATTGTCATAAATGGCGCAACAGTCGTGAGGTTAAGGTCGCCGGCTTCCATGATTTAATTACCGATTCCCGAAAGGGTCGGGGGTTCAAACCTCGACGTGGTATAAAAAAAATTTCTCCATATATATTATTTTGTGATTTTAATATTTTTTAATATTTTCACAATTTTATGATTTTAATAAAAATACCTATAAATGATAGAAAACTTACCAACAATTAAAGTGTCTGTCTTTAAGTAATATATACACAGACAGTTTGTTACTGATGTTTTAGGTTTAAGTAATATATACACAGACAGTTTGTTACTGTTTTTTTAAGTTTGAGGTACTGTCTATGCTGTCTATACCATATAATGTTTTACTGTCCCAAAATCTTTTTTTTTTGGCTGTCATATGAATTTGAAATAATTATTGTCCTCCATCTGCTCACAACACTGTTCGAACTGCGCCTGTGGCTACCACGACCAGAATTCACTGGCCGCAAACACAGTAGCCATCGGCGTCTATTTATTAAATTATTATTTTGTATTTTATTTGAATTCCGCGTGAACGCTGCATTTTGTGTCAACACCATTTACAGAAAATATTGGTGATTTTCTAAACGAATATCGGAGAAATGCGGCTATATATTTTGTCAATTTTCAACACCATTTACGGAAAAAAATTACTGATTTTTTTAAAACAATATCGGCACAACTAAATACGGTGATAGAATTTTTGTCAACTTTTCAACACCATTTACGGAAAATATTACTGATTTTCTAAAAACAATATCGGCGAAGGTGTACTGAACTAATCTTTAGTTTAAATAACCAGCCGTCTAATAGATCTGTGTATAATGAGAGTATATCGTTAATTGTCATGTTGTCTCCGACAGTGAGGTGTTGCGGCACACATCAAAAATGACACGTCAATTTCAAAACATTGCCTAAGGGTCACAGCTGTGTGGTGTCATCAGATCAACACCTCGTCACACACAACTACGCATTATCGATTTTCTTTTTTCCCCACACAAAGCGACGTGTATTTACAACTAGATCTGTGTAATGTGTCGGTGTAGCCAAAGACCATACATAAATTCGTAATTAGTCACAGATGTAGCCTTAAAATATAAGCGATTTCCTTAAATTACGTCCGCATGTTGACAGATATTTCAGAGCAGACGTCATCGTAATTTGCCGTTATTTATTTCCAAAATTAACCATATATTCTGTAAATGGCGTTGAAAGTTGACAATAAATTAAGACCAGATCAGTACGTTAAATCGCTATCGACGACAACTGACGATCCGATGAGAGAGTAATACCGTTTAAGCGTATCGAATGTTAAATATACATCGTTATTTTTTATGACTTTCGTAGTTTTTTACCGAGAAATTCAAACCGTTTCCAATTATTGGGGAACATAATATCATGATTAGCACATCGTTTCACTAAGCGTGGGCTACTCAGGAAATAAATGGGATCACACGGTCTATTGTTTACACTGGATTAATGGCGGCCTCCATGAGGTCTCAGGTAAATCTTATTTTTTCAATAATACGACTGTGGTTTCTTCCTTTTAGTGATAACCATGTTCCAGCCGTTAACACTTATTTAGCAACATTACTTAATATGTAGTTAGTCTGAACATTCTGCAGAGAAATCTGAATTGGACGGAATCGAGCGTTGTTTAAACTTAGTCCGGTTCATATGCACAGGTCAAAATATGAACTGAAAATGGCGCTTTGTGTGACAGAAATCCGTACGCGGACGAATAAAAAAAATATTTTGTTATAAATATCACATACAGCGAAACAGCGTAGCATCTACTGTTTTAATAATATGCATACATATTGTAATTAATGTTTAATAGTGATATACTTATAAATAATATACGATACTATGGTTTATACTCCAGCACTATGTTTTTAGGCTGTGTGATTTGCCTCAATATAAACTGGATTAATTAATACTTATATTCATGCCCTTCATGACAACATCATTACATTTAAAATATACAAATATTACTTAAAGGGGTACCGATATGATACATTTTAATAATATAAATATTGAAAATACACATTACAATCGCTTACAACATAAGTTATTGATTGAAAATAGTCACTGCATCTTGACCTATTTGACCGCATTACCTATTGCGCGGCAACCTCACCAAACCCGCTGTTTACATAGGTAACCGCGGGTTTGGTGAGGTAGGCTCGCTAATACAATGTTTGCGTAATGAATTTGACAGTCGTTCTCAATTTGGAATTAAACACCAAACAAGAGGATCCCAACTCATTTTATTTCAACCAAATAGTTTGTAATTAGTGCATATATATCTCATAATATAGTAAACAAACCATTTATGACACAACAAACACTTATTTATGACATTATATAGTGATTTACAGGGGTTTCCGGTATTTCGGTGGTTATCGGTAAATAAGAGGTTTCCGGTACAGTTCTTTAGTGTTTAGCGGATAGCTAAGAAGATTATTGCTGCATACGTCTTTAAAGTAGAACCTTTGGACAAGTACCTGGTACCAATAGACAGGAAAAAGTGTCTTCTTTCCAAATTGGATTACTTTTTTAGTTTATTCCAATGTTTTCCTCGCATAATTCCTTGTTTACCTAACGCACTGAATTAGTCAGTAACGGATAGCTTTGGTGTTTATCGGATACGTGTGCGACAGTTGCTGAGGGGGGTGTCTCAAAACATTCCAAATCATGTATTTGTTTTTTTTGTAAATGACTAGGAAACATGCTTACATGCAGTATGTATCACATTAACACTGATTAAATATGTTTCATCATGTAATGTGTACATGTGTAACTGAAAAATAAAAAAAAATATTTACACTGCTTAAACTTTTTTTTCATCATATTTTCTTGAAGCAATGTGATGGGTGGTGCCATAAATTGGATAAAAAAACAAATAAATGTCGTTATGAGACTGAATTAAAATATAGGGTGATGCGGGGTGGGGGGGGGGAGGGGCAGTGGTGCGCCGATTCCCGGCGACACATACTGAATACATACATGGTGGTAAACCGTGTATTAACTGTAATTATTAATTAATAAATCATAGAGAATAACTTCACCAAATGTCATGTAACATTACCCTTTTAACCTCAGTCATGTATAGTGGTAGTGGCAAACAGTGTACATGCAGATGAGGCGGCTCTGAATGATCAAAACGTCTCATCAGGATCTGCACTGTTTGCCACACATTTTCTACGAGTCCCGGCAATGATTCGAATCCTGAGAGAAGGTGGGTTGGCCGAGGTGGTGGCCGTAAACAGTGTATTAACTGTAATTGGTGATGGTGTCCATTGATGGACCCGACCCGTCGGACCCCCGCAAAATGATGGAATGAACCAATCAGATTGGCTCATTCCGTCAATCCGCGAGGCACCGACGGGCTGGTCCATCAATATACACCATCACCCTGTAATTAGTAATTAATAAATCATAGACTATAATATCACAAATGTACATGTAATATAAACCCTTTTAACCTTACAGGCCTATATAGTGGTGTTGGCAAACAGTGTACATCCAGATGAGCCGGCTCTTAACGAGCCGTCTCATCAGGATCTGCACTGTTTGATACACATGTTTTATATTTGAGTCCCGACAATGATTCAAGTCCTATGAAGGCCGAGGTAGTGGTAAACTGTATATTAACTGTAATTGGTGATGGTGTCTATTGATGGACCCGCCCGTCGGAGCCCGCAAAACCGCGAGGCACGACGGGCTGGTCTATCAATATACACCATCACCCTGTAAACTAATTAGTAATTAATAAATCAGACTATAACTTCACGAATGTTCATGTAATATTAACCCTTTAAACCTCGCATGCATGTATAGCGGTATTGACAAACAGTGTACATCCAGATGAGCCGGCTCGTACGAGCTGGCTCATCAGGATCTGCACTGTTTGCCACATATTTTTTGTTTAGCGCCAAAATCTGATAAGAAAACTGATCATGAACATGAACCACCGGATACGGCATTAAATATAATGCCCTGAAATCGCATATTTTTTCCAGCAACATTGGCGTAGTGAAAATAAAACAAAGTCAACACCCCAGAAAAAAATTGGCGACGGGAGGTGGGCACACATGTGCTTTTGTTATTTTTCCAGCAGCATTGGCGTAGTGAAAAAAAACACCAAGTCAACACCCCAGAAAAAAATTGGCGAAGGGAGGTGGGAACACCTGTGATTTTGTTATTTTTTCCAGCAGCATTCGGGCTGGAAAAGAAATAAAAACAAAGTCAACACACCCCAGAAAAAAATTGGCGAGAGGAGGTGGGCACACATGACCTTTTGTTATTTTTTCCAGCAACAAGTTTTTTTCAAGTGTATATTGGCGTCGAGTGAAAAAAAAACCCACTAAGTCAACAACCCAGCAGCATGCGCCGACAGTTCGCCTCAACTTTTTACAGAAATTCAAACATACCGCAAAACGATCGAGTGTAAAAATCATAAAAAGTAGTAATATGGCCTCTGATACGCAAAATCTGAGACAAGGCGGCTGCCTTGTCTGCCTCATCCTGGCTACGGCCTTGACCATATTATTTTTATTTAGAAAATGAATGCCTTTAAAATAAATATTCTTCACAAATTTTTAAAATTGTAGTTGTCAATGTCAATTAGAATTTTCAATACCTGTGGTGTTGATCTCTCTACAATGAAACACCCCCTCTTTCATGAAGATAGAATGAAGCTACATACATGTATAATAATAAAAGCAACGTATGTAGATGCTATGGCCAGTTTGAGAAACTGTTACGACCTGGTTAACCAAACGTGTGACGGACTGACTGACATACGGACGGACAGACGGACGAACGGATCGACGGACGGTCCGAACACTGTGTGCCACCCGTCTCCAGTGGCATAACAAAAACATTTGATATATCGTTCGCAGGTCATATTGATTTTGAGACGATCCCCGCAAATCTGATTTGTACGCAAATTAGGATGATCCGTTACTGCCAGGAAGCAACGTGCGTTATTATTGACGTCTGTGTTCAGTGACATGGTGTGATTTATGAACCAAGCTTCTTTCCAGTTATAGAGGACATGATTATACATTATATTATTCACAGAGTTTGTTTCTTCAAAACTAACTGTTTATACATTTTCAGTGAAATTACTCTGGAGCAACTTACTTTCGCTTTACCTGGTGTAAACTTCCGGTTACGTCATTGTGTTTCTTGAAGCTTTACGCACGGCAAGGAAACTGCTATATCAAAGTAAACATGTCATTGTGTGGGGGATGGATCACTGTTCCTAACGGTAATATTTTATTTATTATAAATGTACAATATAAAAAAATATTGTGTTAAAAAGTATATACCTATCCGCTATACCCTAAAATCCGCTATACCCTAAAGAACTGTAATTCCAGTTACCGGCCCCCCATGTATCTTTCTTCTTTTTTTAATACAATTACCTCGGAAGCTTTTGTTTTCCAACATCTTCTAAATCTGTTTTTGTCTCTACTGAGTCTGTATTTCCTTGCAAATTTCTAAGATTTCTCAATCGTTCCTTCCTTTTCAAAGCTTGGTCTTCCAACGTACCAACGTTTGCCATTGTTGTTGTTGTTGTTCGGTATGACTAAAGTGCGCATTGGAGATTGTTTTTGCGCATTGGACGCATTGAAGATTTCGCGGCGCATTGATCATATAACAGTGATTCTATAGTTTATGTACATCTTGTGTCCCGGTGTAATTTACTGACAAATCACACAGTTTATAAGGAAATTAAAATTTATTGTAGTAAAGAAACTATGTATAATACCAATCCATTAAGAAAACAGTAGTTACACTTCTTGTTATGTGTTTAGTTATTATTTTCTGGTGTTGTCATACGTGTGGTGCACCAAATGGGCATGTCCCGGTCATCAATCAGCACAGTTTACAAGCCCGTAATTCTCAAATCTTGTACTTTACGTCCATTGCATCTGAATTAAAATAGTTTAACATTTACATTAAACTTAACACTTGCTCTGTCACGCTTCAATGATCCATTATATCCTTAGTTTTTCCATGAAAATGCATTGCTGAAGCAATGAAATTAAAATAAAATTCTTTAATTCCTCGTTAAACAATACAACACAAAATGACATGCAATACAAAAAGTTATCCCTATAAAAATATGAGCATTACTTATACATGTACATATATAGATTGTCCGGTTGAAAGTATATGTAGTATAACATGTCTGGCTTCATTTAAATTATACATTTAACTAGATGGGCACGCCCAGCATATCGCGCCCGCTGATGCATTTGATGATCACATGTATGAATCAGGTTGGTGATACATTGGATAAAGTAAGCTACATAATCAACGTCAACTTAACTTAAGTTTGCAGAGATATAAATTTAAGTCCTTAAAAACTTTAACGCAGATTTTACAAAAAAAATATTTAACGCAAATTTATGTCAGTCATTTTAATCTTGACCTTTGGCATTTGGGCGCATATGTGGACTTTAGAATAAACATATGGATCAAGTAGCAAGGAAATTGAACGTGGAGTTGCAGAGATATATAAAGTACTTAAAAACGTTAGCGCAACTGCTGGACGCACTGATGCACAGACACACGGACGTACGCCAAAAACGCCGACTTTTTCCCGCCGTCCGCAAGCGGGTGCGATAAATAGCAACACGAAAGCAGTAATGGTTACAGCAAACATGTAAGTTCGAAGTGTCTGGCTAGTCTTCCTAAGCGTCGAAAATACTTCCTAGCTCCATCTTTCTGTGATGTAGTTTGGAGACAATGTTTACCGCTTGGTATAAATCCGCTGCCATATCATAGTGCGTATGCGTGAGGTCCTCTTTAATGCTGGCACGCATTAGTTTATTCAGCCTCCTGAGTGTGCTGGCTGATCGTTCACACTCGCACGACGTCACATGCAGAGTACATGCAATTCTGAGCAGATTTGAGAAGTTGCGATACACCAGAACATCACAATCATTAATTGATAACGCAGAGAGAAAGCTCAGAGAAAGCCTCTGATTAATACCCGTGCTAGTTTTTGGTTTCACCATGTGGATGTCTTTATCAAAACCATATAATGAAAATAAGCAGATATAACCCTCTCAACTTTTTGCTTAACATCTGGAATATGGAATCCATGGCAGGATGGTTGCCATTCGATATTTTATCAAAATCTTGTTACCATTCATATGATATGTTTGAAGGTTTAAACAACGTGTTAGGGTCAACGATATCGTTGTATACTATTGATTTCAGCCCTATGTCACTATATACTAGAAAATTAGAAAATTCAAGGTGGCCGCCATGACAATTAAATGTGTCAAAAATATGACAAAATTACGATTGTATTCGCATTTGTCACGTGCAACAGAAGTGATTGGCAGTTTAAGATACATGTAGCCAACGTAGATGTCTGCATTAAAGCAATAATGAGAATATGTATAACGATCAAGCTTCGTAGCATAGAATTGACAATTTAGAATCCACATATCCAGCTGGTGGAGCGCCGTGGCGTAATGGTTAGTGTATCGGACTACTGATCCAAGGGTCGTGGGTTCGAGCCTGACTAGCGGCGTGCGTTGTGTCCTTGAGCAAGACACTTTATCCACACTGCTCCAGTTCACCCAGCTGTAAATGGGTACCGATAATTCGTAGTTGCTCTGTAAATACGAATTATCGGCTTCTCTCAAAAAGTCTCTACCTCCGTTCATTCTCCCATTCTTGGGAGACGGCATGCAAGGTCCTAGAGCCAGTGCCGCCGTTAAATATAAGCATAAAAAAAACATATCCAACTTACGCGGCCACCTTACCTGTAGAAAGTCTACATCAGTAGCGGCGAGTTTTATATGTAATTATATAGGAGACTATTACCATTTCTTACGTAACTTTTAAACTACACAACCGATTAAAAATGCACAAGTCACATTTTAAACTTCAATTATTGTACTTTATCATGATGTTTCGATCGTGTTTTTAAAATCAAAATATGTTGGTCCTTTTTAGCTTTAAACATAGTCGGTAGTTTTTATATGATTTATATAGCAAATTGTGATTTTTCTTCTCGATTTTCGTTGGGAAAATTGCAAAATCTCTTTTCATAAGAATATGACAAAAAAATGCACAGGTATTTTTAATTAGCTCATTCATTTAATATTATTTTGGTCCTTTTTAGAGTATAATAATGACACCATCTTGTTTTTTCATTTTCCAGTTACGTATCACGGAAATCTTTGGCAATTTCTGTGATATGTATGTGACTTAACTAATTATGGACACTTTTATGAAGCTCGAAATATTTCTTATTACATTGAGGATAATGTTAACTACAGTGATCTTCAATTAAATATTGTTCACCCAGGTGCCCATCCCAACTCGAAATGTTGATGAGCTTTTCAAGCAAGAGCCAATTAAAGGACTAGTATAGTAACAACATCATTATGCAGAATTAAAGAGTAGTATACACATCAGCGCAGACTGAACAGGGTCTTCACTGTTTTCGTTCAGTGACTTGAACTGATTTAAAATTTCATTTATCTCACTTTGCTATTTAGTCCTTGATGTTAGACCTTCATATAGCTCGTTCACACCATTCCATAGTGGTTTGTCGATACATTGTGTATATAGTTCACAAGGGTCAGCTTGTGGTCTTGCCCATCAAATGCATTCGACTGTCAATAGTGGCGCCGAGTATTTTTGCGTCCGGTGAACATAGCAAACTCCGTTTTTTCTTGGGTATACGGCCAGCACAGTGTCAGCCGGATGGCCGTGGCCTGTTTTTAATGTGGATGAAAACTGGAGTGGCCGGAGATAAACCATAGTGAGCTTGCTAGGAACAGACAAAAACGTGCGGACATAACTCAGTACAAATACAAAGACATTGACCCAGCTGATGGGCGAGAGTGGCAGGTGGGAGCATGCGGTGGGTAATTTAAAGATCGGGGTTCACCTTTGTCAGAATCCCGACCGGAGATCTGGTTTGGCCCTTCTCATACGTCTTTGGCATTTTGTATGTGACAATTGAATCTGGTTATAACCCGTATGTGAGTATTACGATTTTGACTTGGTGTGGTATGGACCTGGCACCATGTCAGGTTATTCTAATTTCAGGGCTGAATACATTTTTTCGCGATGTAAATATTCCTTCTGATTTTGAGATTTTCTCCCCAATGCAACATGTAAAATACAGGATCGAACCCGTTGGCCCGGCTTTAAATTACCTTAGCTGTTAGACACCAATAAGCAAACAAACCGAAATGATGGGGAAACGAATCACCATCAACCCAGCTGCATTATGAAGTGGAAAGCGACACTCCTACTTTCAACACTTTCAGACTATTGGGCTAACTCAGCGGTGTGTAAAGAAATTAAAACTCTCGATCACTACCAAATTGAAATAATAAACATTTTAATGCTGTAGTAACAAACATAAGGAAGGGTGGTCAACGACTATATATAGTGTGTTAGATTGAGTGAAATGCATGGCGATTGCGGAAGAAGGGATGATACAGATCGGAGTGACAGTCACCCCCTGTTACAGAAATTGTTCTACAATATAGCTGATGTGGCCTTGGCGTTTTATCTAAATATCACATGAGGATTTTAACTATAATATTGTAAGCAGAGAGAAAAGCCAATAACCATAGTGCCAATGTAAATAGGTATAGCAGTTCAAAGTTATGTGCACATATATAGTACTTAGCCAATTCTTTGCGATTAATTAAGTCTGTTCCACGTTTTGCTGCCGACGATCTTCTGGCCATTAAACATATGAAAATAAGTGTGGGTATGTCAAATACAACCGTAATAGCAATAGCAGTTTATACTTCACAAACAATATTGATTTTGGCTTGTGTGGGTCGATGGGAGCGACGGGCTGGTCTTGGCAGGTATGGTGGTGGGGGGGGGGGGGGGGGGGGGGGGGGGGTTGGGGTTACGGCGACATGTGTCTCGGTTCGCCTTGCAGCTACGCAAGAGACCCGCAGTCACTTCCGTAGGTTAGGGGCTTTGGTATCGAGTTTCGAAAATTTGCAAGAGCCGGCGGGTGTCGCTGCAACTAATTATAGCCTGCCATCTCCACCGGCATGCATTGGTCATTTCTGTTTCTATTCCTATATCTGTGTATCATCTTTCTCACCCTGTGAGATTTGGCGCCCAACGAGGGACCGTGACTCATAAATACTGCCCAAATTGTACCAAATATATGGAATTCAGATTTCAATTTGGCGGGGGAGTATGTCACGGTACACTGCAGATACCACTGCTGATAGTAAATACAGCAATGGCGACATGCACTGATAACAAGCTGTGTATAACCATGCCATCTCCTCACAGATCAACTGTCTATGTAAGGGAGTGAGACGATCTGACTGTAGTCGAATTCTGCCCAATTAAACGTGTGATAAAGGCAGCGGTGGCGACAGTGACAGCTATGTATACAGTATATATATTCATATTTTAACAATTATGTAAATTATTCTTAATCGAATCGTGTTCATATTTTTATTATAGACGACCGTGGGCCCGTGCCTCTCCATTATTTTTTTGTATTGCTACTCAAAGACTGTGCCAAATTTTAAATGTTAAATTAGTATACAGCTGGAATGCGGTTAATAGGTTGGATCTCGATGGATATGTGGTGATCTCGAACATGTGATATGCGGTAATCTCAAATATGTGATGCTACCGCCTTGGATTTGTATTTTAATGTTATGGTTTTATATCAAGCTTCTATAGCCTTGAACAATGTGAATTTGTGCAAGTCACTAACACTTGCAACGATGCATTTTATTTTTAACTAAATCTATTGCTTACTTTTTTCAATGTTTTTATTTTGTTGTCCCTTTAGACTTTTGGAACACAGAGGTGAGGAAACAAAATTGCGTAAATAAATATACATGTATAAGCTACATAAAACAAAATGCTGTAGTAACAAATGTGGGACCAGTGGTTGCGAGTGTCTGGCAATAAGGAATGTAATACGAAGTGTCGAAAGGATACAGATGATGCATCCCACCCACCGCTACAAGCACATACTAATACCAGGAAATAAAATATAGACAGAAACCCCGTGTCAATGTATACATGTACAGTAGTTTTGATTTATGTGCACATTTTATTACAAACTTTAAATACGATTTTACTGTGATTTTAAAACATGCCTTACGTAATTTATACGGTGATAAGCCTGCGTGGGAACGTCAACAACAACAACAACAACAATGGCAGCCAAGGGCGATCGACTTCAGCAAGTTGATATCGAAACGCATTTGCCAAAGCTAAGCAAAGTTCAACAGGTTTATATAAAGAGAGTCCAAAAAGATAATTCGGTAAGGGCTGTCGGTGTGAAGAACTTGAAGTTCAGGAACAGACTTCTGGGTTTGGGTCTGGCATCAGTATCAATTGGTGCGTGTATCCTTTTTATAAAATTACATTTACAACAACAACAGAAGCAATTTTCGTAGTAAATCACGTTTCGGGTCAGTCACGGTGTTGGACATTTTTTGGTCAATTCGTAAGACGTAACCTGGACATAGCACTATGGCTTTACTACCGTTACATAATATCAAAGTAAATAATAAATGATAAAAGTCAGATGATGAAAAATAGAAGTTAAAACATGATATAGAGACCTGGCATGTTGGTCTAGACGTAACCTAGACGAAAAATTATCTGGACAATCAGTTTATCGGACAAATGAAAATACCTGTTAATTAAACGCATTCATTTGATACGATTTTGAAACAAACACATGCAAGTCACTCCGGTGCTTTCAGTTTCCATGCCAGAAGGTAAACATTTTCGTAAAATTTGCTGAAAATATGCCTCAACTCCGTCCAAAAGTTGTTTACAACGTCAAAAGTCGAGTGCGCTCGTTATGCACCAGTCAATGGAAATCCCAAATCCCGCCCCCCCCCCCCTGGCCCCCCCCCGGCCCGGGGAATAGCGGGGCTTATAATTTTGACTCAGTTAAGGCCCCGCTATGTCCCCGCAGTGCAGGGCAATCTGGCTGGTTAAACCCCGGGTAAATGGCCCCGCACACCAGGGACATCAGTAAGGTTAAATCCCCGGTAAAGGCCCCGCAGTGCGGGGCATATTTCAAAGCTGATATTAAAAAAATTGAGAAGAGAAGGCTTGTTCAATCAGTGTGTGTAGATGATGTACAACACATTTAAAAATAACAATTCAATCACTGGGTACAACCCAGTCTAGAGGACAAAGATTGATTGATTGATTGATTGATTGAATATTGTTTAACGTCCGTTCAACAGCAAAGGTCATTACAGACAGGTCGGCAGTTTCGAATCCCTGCTCAAAGAGGACAAAGAATTCATCACTGACCTTTATACATTATCTTGTTCTGGGGCGATTTTACGACTGTTTGCACAATTTCCATTTTAGTGGACTCTCCCCACAAGCAGGGCCTACTGCAGACTACTTCTAACCTCACCAAAATCACTAGGCGCCAGTCTCCATTTACTCAGCTCTTAATATACAAGAATCAGGAAATACGGTTGATTTATTTTAGCAGTCAGAAGCAACAAACTGGTCCGGCCGACTCCATTGGTCTGAGGAGCCACACATGGGTACGAGTACTGCAGGTTATTAACAGCAGCTTTAGATTTACGCTACCATGATTTGGTGTCTGTCTGCTGTCAGTTGGCTCTTCAGTCACACCTGTAAAGTAACTTAATCCCATTCTCATCCACCAGCCGGTGGTACAAAAAGCAATGGAGAATGCAACACCAAGTTTGAAATCAGAAAAGGACTATAGCTTTATATTCTGACATGTACTGCATGTTTAGATATCAATCAAGACAGTGAAAGAACTCAATATTGTCACATGTATACAATGTAGAAGACTTGACATAAATGCTGGGTTCCAGCTAGAACATGACCTCCAAAAAATATGTGTTTCATCATGACCCTAGAACCACCAGACCTTCCCAATATTTTAATCGGCGTAAACCTGTCCGGTGGCAACTTTCGTAAAAGACCGGTGTCGACTTTCGTGTTTAATATTTGTCGATTATTTGACAACGACATTTTATCAATTTTATCAAAAATATCGGAATGCTATGCGATGTAATTTTGAATATGAAACTTTCAGAAGAAACAAGTTTTACAATCCATCCGTAATTGATGAAGATATCGCACTTACAACATGAAAAACAGGCAGATCTCAAGTTGTAAGTGTGATATCTTCACCAATTATGGATGGATTGTAACACTTTTTCTTCTGAAAAATCCAATTTTCATAATTACATCGCATAGCATTCCCATTTTTTTAAAAAATGCCGTTGTTGTAAAATAATCGTGAAATAGTAAGATCACAATATTGTGAAGGTCCGGTGGTTTCAGGGCCGTGCTCATGGCAGACAGTTGTATCATACAGTGATACATGTTGTCTGACGCCCACATACAGTGATACATGTTGTCTGACGCCCACATACAGTGATACATGTTTACAGTGATACATGTTGTCTGACGCCCTCATACAGTGATACATGTTGTCTGACGCCCTCATACAGTGATACATGTTGTCTGACGCCCTCATACATTGCCCTCATACAGTGATACATGTATGTTGTCTGCTGTCCCCAGTGGTGTGGGGGAGGGATCAGCAGCATTCCTATGACAGATGAAATTGTGTTTTACGGCTCATCAACTTTTTAAGTCATTTATAGCCGGGAATACACCTGTATCAGGGAGAGAAATAGTAATTCAGATCTGAATTTACGAAATCTCAATTTGGTGCCAGGTTCCCTTACCACACCAAATCACTTGGCTCCCCGCCCCGCCCCCTTTCACCCGGCTTTTATGAGAAGCAGGGGATACTGTGATTTATTCCACCACTGCAGCTGATCCCCCCCCACACCACAGGGGGTCCTATGATAGAATAAGCCACATTATCCCCTGCTTCTCATAAAAGTTTAGTAAAAGAGGTCGAAAACCAAGTGATTTGGTGTAGGTGTGCCCGGGGACAACACGCAGTGATATCATGGTTATAGTTCAATAAATAAAGACTGCTGAGATCCAGAAAAAAACTAGTTAAAAAGTATGTTAAAGCCTATTTTGGCGAAGTTAAAGCCCCAGGGTTGTCCCCGCAGTGCGGGGCATCGTGACAGGTTAAAACCCCGGGGTATGCCCGGCTATTCCCCGGGCCAGGGGGGGCGGGGATTTCCATTGACTGGTGCATTACCCAAATCTTCATGCCTCTAATTTTAACTATTTAATAAAATAGGCACAACAATATTATAATGTCACTGAGTATAATCCAAAACTGGCACGAGACTGAACACGTTAAATATAATTCACATAAATCAAGTCCAAATTTGCATATAATATTGAACAAGACGGCACTGAGATAATACTTTGCAGTTGTATCTATAAAGATGAGATTATAGTGCTCTAACTGCTTATTTATACAGATTTCTCAAAGTTCTCAATCTACTCATACTTTTCACACATATCACGAATTAGTGATTAATCGTCTTGTCATCATGATTATTCTATTTGTAAATAATTATATAACTATTATGATTAAAGGACATTACTGTAAAGTCTGTTATCAGTAAATAATGACAGCTAATCTTGTTACCGTAATTATAATGACGATCAAATTATCGGTCTAAGTCGCATCAACGCAATTGCCGTTGATCTAGTGTACAAAGACTGTCAATCATCACAGTTCTAAATCAGACTTACAAATCAATTAGAAGTAACATTTAATAATATTAACATATATTATAATATTACTATTGTGATTTTCACTGAGAAAGGGCAAACTTATATTTGATCGAGATCAAACCGTGCGGATGCACGGCGTAGATCTACACTGATCTAAACGTACTATTTGCGAGCCAAGCCTTATCTACACTGGTCCCAAAACACATAAACTCCATTTCTTCAGTCAAAGTCGATAAGCAATGACACATTGAAAGTTAGACAACTGAGACATAATTAATGAGGTGCGATCACAGTAGTCTCCCTTTATAATAATACTATATCGGTCGCTTTACCACGGAAATCTGCTTTCTTCTTTTTTTCATCTAAAAACTTCATATCATATGATATACTAAAGATATATGGTAGAAATAGTATATAATATAATAATAAAAGTTGTTTTTAATGAAGATTTGGGTAAATCGTGCTGCAGCCCATTACGTCATTTCGGAGTTGTTCTATAAATACAATAAATTCTATAAATATGATGTTTTCGAAGAAGCGAATGGTGATTATTTTTTCTGCAAAACTGCACAATGCTGTTTACACTGGTTTTTAGGCGATAAAATTATGATTTTAAGGTTAGAATACAAGTTATAAGACGATTATACATTTGTCCGGGCAACTGATTGTCGATGTTAATTTTGGGGCAATCTTACGACTGATGATCTGACCCAATTTTAAGTGAGAAAAATGGCACAGTTTGCTAAATAGTTTGCATGCGTTGAGAAAGCAAGAACCGACAAGTTCATTCACCACAGAAAAAATGTGGAAAATCACCATCCAAAATGATTTATCCTTTGTTTTTGTACATGGGGGTTAAATATGTCCAAAAAATTTATTACCTTTTGTCTTCACACTTGTAAGGTCAACTAAACTACCTTTTATCACATTAAAACTGTTGACAGCTTTCACAACTGTATATTGCGGCTCCTGCAGTAAACATTACATGACCTAGTTTCGAGTAGGGTTTAATTCAATCGGTTGCTATTCAAGTTAGTTACTTTTTACAAACAAATCAACTGGGATGTGTAAAATTTGAGCATACTTTAGTTTATGGCATAATGGTGTTTTAAAGTAACATTGTCTGAATAATATATATTTTAATATTATATTATGCAATATACCACTGATAATGTAAGAAACAATGTGACAAACAGAAACTTTGCAACAAACGGAAGTGGTACTAGTGTACCTTGGGCCTGACTCGCTAATTCAGTAATTGTAACACACGAGAAGGCTGGGACCTGTCACCAGCAGGGTCCCAGCCTTCCCGTGTGTTACAATCACTGAATCAGCGAGTCGGGCCCAAGGTACACTAGTACCACTTCCGTTTGTTGTAAAGTTTCTGTTAGATGCATCAATACAGCAGGCATGCACATTTCTCAACACAAATGTGGAAACTTGTCCGGAGATACACTGGTCACAAACTATTTAAGCCCCCCCCCCCCCATTCGCCATAGCAAGTCAGTTTTTTTTCTTCAATTTTCTGCCTTGTTGTTCAGTCAAATAATGTGTATACAATAACCTATTGAGCTATATATGCTTTGTATATCCAATTCATGTAGAGTACAACTGCAATATTAGTAGATTTGATATTGGTAAATGTTGAAAAAAAGTATTAAAACCAACAAGTTTAAACTTCATATTGTTTAATTTGTTTAATCTAGCAAATTATATTTTCCAAGTTGGCAATCATTGTCTAATCATTTAAGTTCGAAACAATATGTATTGTGACCCCTGAAAGCAATGGTACATGTACATAATGCAGAAACAATTTTTCAACTGAGAACTTGCACCGCACCGGAAGTGCTTGTCACGTCACAGGGTCAGAGGTCTTGACCTTTGTATGGCAGCCATTTGCAGACACGGTGTTTACATGTAAACATTTTTCCATGCTTTTGAAGCCAGTAAGCATGATATACAAACAGAACATTGGTTTTTATTTGCAGGTAAATAGTTTTTCTATGTTTCAATTCCATTATTTAATACGCACGTTGTTTAAGATCGTTAGAATCTCAAATTATGGGCAGTCCAGGATATATCATTGTTGATGAACGGTCGCAAATTATTTCAATATGTATTCCTACGCCGATACTAAGTTTCAGGTCGGTCCATTTACTCTGCCACCAAATGACCGACCAAAACGTGAGATAACGCAGTTAAACGCACATAAAATGTCCCAAGTAGTATTCTGGTATTACAATGTATTATCAAAGACACAGCTGGCTTGCATCTGAAAAGTCCTAGCCAGTTTTCAGGGTCAATTTCCTTTCTTTATTAGCCGATCTATTTATAGATCGGCTAATATATTGGTTATCCATCGAATTCTGAAAAAGTTTGTAGCAACCCTTTTCTCCGCTATTCGGTAATCTACGAACGCGAATTTTTCTGTATCACTTCCAAATTGCATCAACCGATAAAGTTTGCATTTTTGGCAATTATCTCCGTTTAAAACTTTACTTATAGCCAAATAACACAATTTTGAATACGTAATGAGCTGAACGCTGGAAGAGATTTAACCCGGAAGTTATTGTTGTTGAAGTCCATAGTTGGCTCTAATGGCCATATACGCCAACATACGCGATTATTGGGCTAATTTAAAGCTTTTATTTATTAAACAGAACAAGTTTCAGCCACGTATAATCGCGTAAAATGTGTTTATTCGGCTAATTTATAATCGACCTCTGCTCAAAATCTCCTTACTAGCAACCCCAGCATTTTGGGTTTTCGGGTTTATCCCAGCATCTCGGGTTTATCCCATTGGATCGCGTATGCGCGTCATTTGACGCTAGTTAATATTCACAAAATTTTCCACCAATCAAAACGAAGAATTGCCCTTCATAGCCAACTTTGATTTGTTTACGTATCATGCACGCATGGCAGGGATGCATCCAGCACGCGCGATTGCGGCAATCCCCCTTAATTATTGTCAATTCCGCAAATTATTGATTGTCTTGCGCCCGACATCGCGCAAAAAATCACGGATGGGGCACATTAGGCCAATCTGGGCATGTGCCTGAATACGCAGGAGCTTGCGTCTATTTTTAGATGACACTGTAACCGCTAGATATATATAGCCCTGGTAGCTCCGCCCACTCGCATGCTGCCACAGAATTCGGACAAACACACAGTGACTACAACTTTGTGTATTGCGGAGTGTCATTTGTAGATAAATAGAGCATACAGTACAGGTGTTACGCTGGAATATTTCGCAACATAATGGTGACAACAAAACATTGCTGCTATGGCATTGCTGCTATTGGATGGATTTGGGAACGGGTTTCCAAAACCTGCACAAAATCGAGAAAAATGTCAACGCTGGGTACAGAACTGTGGTTGAAAATAGTTTACCATTGACAATGTTACCAGAGACACCTACATATGTTCGATGCACTTTACCCTGATTTGATCGGCTAATAACATCATGCTCTGCATGCCTTCATTTTTTCATTTTTCGTCTCCTCCTGCACCTCATTGGCACCTTTTCTCCCATGTTAAATTTCCATAAAATCAATATTTTGCGAAATTTCATCACATAAACAAAATTGTGGAGGGTGACTTTTTTATTATTCGTGAAAATGTTCAGAGAAAGTTTGATATTTTAAAGTTTTTATATGTTTAATAGCCAAAACAAGACGGTCAGAACACGTGAAACAGACTTGTAGACTAATATAATTATTTCACATGTGTATACATACATCAAACCAATTGTATTAATTGAATTTATGTATCTGAATGAACAAAGAAAGTATATATCCTGGCGATATTTATGAGCAGTGTAGACTCTGAACAGATCATATGCGGCATGAATAATTGTTCACTATTTGGGGTAATTAGCGCCCACACTTATTTAATCCTTAACGAGGTGCGAAAAGGTCTCATTAGCACCTCGTCTATGTTTTCAAATGCTTTGATCGTCTATTGGTTACGAATTTACCAATTTAAACAATTGACCGTTTTTTACCGGTTACGAATCGACCAACTGCATGGTTACGAAATGACCAAGATTGTCCGGTGACGAATTGATGGTTACGAAATGACCATAATTCATGATAGGGGCAATCTAACAAAACATGGATATCTTTCTGGAGACGCTGATGTTTGTGTTCATAATAACGATGTATGTCACAATGTGATAAACGGTCTCACTATGGCGATCTTTCAAAACACACTCATTTAGCACGTTGGCACTCCGGGTATGATGACCAAACTCTTCCCATCATGCAGGTCTTGATTACATCATTATTAAACTTGAAAATGTGTTTATAGAACACGGATGCAGGCGCGGATACAGAAATAATTGCAGGGGGGTCTGTAAATATAAGTCGGCTACTCCGCGAGCGCGAAATCGTAAAGTAGGAAATCTTTAGATGCCAGATCGCCGCAGATGCGATTTCCTGACACATAGGCCACGAAAAAAGTCATCCAACTATTCGAGTATTGTAGATTTTCCGGACCCCCCCCCCCCCCCTGTATCCGCGCCTGGGATGCCCCACATAATTATTGCTTTGATAGTAAATTTCCGCGTTCTACCAGGTGTCCTGCAGGGTGGAGTGCTTTCAACGCATCTATACAAAATGTACATTAATCCTCTATTTCTGGTTCTTGAACAAGCAAGGATGAGAAAGTTTTATGGGGACTGTATATATGGGCTGTCTAACATGTGCAGATGATATATTGTTGATATCAAATAGTGCCATCAAGCTTTACGAAATGTTGAATATGGCATTCCGCGATTCTGGTCGATCCAAGTGTACATTTCACCCAGTAAAAAGCAGTGTAATTAGACATACAATATCGTTAAAACATATACAAGAAGAAGAAATGGTTTCAGAATCGACTGTAGGGAACAATACAATGGATGTTAAAAGCAGTGCAGAACATCTATACCTACATGTACAGCGGGGGATGTGGGCAGGGGGGTAGGGGGATGTTCAAAACCGAATCAATCTCGCGCGCTGAATGTTCTTTTATGAAAACAGGTTTATATCAGATCTGAATATTTACAGAAAAAAATATACTCAGCCCTAAAATAGCCTGACCTGGTGCCAGGTCCGAACCACACCAGAGTCGATGAACCACACTCCCAAAAAGTAACAGGACTATGGGTATAACCGGGTCCAACTCTCATGTACCAGAAACCCGGGATTTCTTTATGGATGAATCCCATCGTTAAATTTACCCGTCACATACTCCCACCTGCTGATCACTCTATCGGGAAGCACGACATCGTGGATGCAGATATACTAGCATAGAATAAGCCCGACACAATGCAAGATTAAAATATAAATACAGGATGTAACGTAAATGGAATCCCCCGAGTTCTATTCATAGACACGACTAACTGCTGACATTCACACGTTGCAGTCTGATCAGGGCCTGCCATGTTCACCAAGGATGGGTAATACAGAGAGTGAGAGAGAGAGAAGGGGAGGAGGGGGAATAAAGAAGAGAGGATCATACACTCCACGAATATCCCCGTGCACCAACGTGGTGTACTAACCAGTTCCAGACACCTTTTTGTGTGCATACACTTAGTTTTTTCGGGCATATCAGGTGTGCGAGGATAGTTTCCCCGAAAAATATGTTAAATAATGCATATTTGTTGGCAATATGTCATTTTTTTTTATAAAAAGTTGTTAAAACCGGGTGAGAAATGACCGGAAACCCGTTTGTTTGCACACCGTCGTCCATTGTACCTTCAATAACTTTTTACTGAAATATGCCTCAGTGAAGACGTCAGTAGCCGTTTATCGGGGACACATACCGCCACCCCCTCGCCTATATATATTTGTTTAATGTAAGTGTGATAATACAAAATGTACCAACCTCGTGGTGCATTTTACACGCTACCCCCACCCCCTGTTACATGGATACCATAACCAGTGTTTGTTTATTTGGGAGCGCATTTCCAGGTATCCACTACTCTATAACACATTCTTTCGGATTTCATTTCTGGCTCATAAGTCGTTTCTTGAATACATTCTGCGAGTTACCCTAAGCAGCATGATGGGCAGACATAGTGAATAATCTTGTTGGCCAGGTCGATGCCATTTATGATCTTGTAGACTTGAATCATGTCTGTCCGAAGTCGTCTATATTCCAGAGTTGACAAGCCGATGGTCTTTAGCCCAGCATTATATGGGCGAGATGCTAGATCCATTACCATTCTTGTTGCTCTTTGCTGCATATTTTTAATCGCAATTTTGTCCTTTTTATACGACCGTTTTAAAAGTCAAAGTACTGAAAGTACTGAACATAGAATGCATTGCAGTAGATGGTGCATGCTGTCCAGCACATGGTCCCTGTCGTCCGGCACATGATGCCGTCGGAAGCAATTTGGATGTAAACATTCCGAAACGCTATGTGTATCAGTAGGCAGTAGGATAGCCAGTTTATTGTCGCGCGTGATTTAGCCGCTTTCTGTCCGCGTCGTCGTCCGAAATGTCAAAAATTTTGTACAAGCTTCTTCGTTACCATGGTATTTATCTTTAATATTACTGGACGGATTGCTTTTATTTGGACTCTTGATATATATGAGCATTGGGAACACACTCATGCCACCATTAACATGACCGTGACCTTTTTACCTTCGTATTTTTGCGGAAACACTTAGCGATTGTTTTGCTAAAAAAGTTTGTGCAAGCTTCGTCATCATGGTATAACTTTAATATTACTGGACGGATTGCTTCAATATTATGACAAGACGAAGAAGCATATTGATTTTCCATTGTCCTCATTAACATGACACTGACCTCGTGTACCATCACATTGTTGGCGGAAACACTTAGCCATTGTTTGCGTCAAAAAGTTTGTACAAGTTTCTTCACCATCGTACAACATTAATATTACTTGATGGATTGCTTCAATATTTGGACACTTGATACATGTACGCATGTGGAACACATTTATGCCATCATTAACATGACCTTGACCATTTTGACCTTCACATGGTTGTGGGAACACTTTTTTATGTCAAAAAGTTTCTTCAACCTTGACCGTTTTCTTATTAGGTTTGAGGAATTTGATTCCTCAAACCTTTTGTTTTCGTTGTTTTTCTTTTTCTTTTTCTTTTTCTTTTTCTTTTTTTTTCTTTTTATTCAGCCGTCGAGACTACAGCCCAAACCGCTGGTCGGATCGACTTCAAATTTTGTATACCGATTCGCATCAACAGTGAGACGAGAATAACGCAATTTTCAGAATTCTCATGACGTCACTTTTTACGAAACCGGAAGTGACGTCATATATCATATAATTCCCTATAACTTCCACATTTTTCAACCGATTTCAAAAATTCTTTTTGTATTCGAAAGCTGCGAGAAATCTCTATCTTCGCTTGCCTGGCCGTTATTGGCTATCTATGCTCAAATGAGAGAGCTATTGACATGTGAAGTTGAGAAAAATGAAAAAAATCAACAATTTCGGATTTTTATTTTATTTTAACGGGTGGTCTTTGAAAACAGTTTCCAATTTGTACAGTAATCTCAGCAACATAATTTTTTGACAGCGTCACGCGGGACATTCATCCGCACAGAAGATGATATTTTTCAGAGCAATGGCTTGAATAGTTCTGATTCTATTGTCTTTCAAACTTGGACGTTTTTTTTTCAATTTTTCAAATTTGAAATGGTCATAACTTTTTTATTATCTAACCGATTTCAAATATTTTTTTTCCATTAAAAAGTCAACAAAATTCTCTATCTCCGCTTCGCTGGTAGTTTTTGGCTATCTGCCCAAATGAGAGAGTTGTAGGCATTTGAAGTTTTTAAAAAATTTTTTAAAAAAAATTGAAATGGTCATAACTTCCTTATTATTCAACCGATTTCAAATATTTTTTTTGCATTAAAAAGCCAATAAAATTCTCTATCTCCGGTTCACTGGTAGTTTTCAGCCATCTGCTCAAATGCGCGAGCTACATGCATTTGAAGTTTGAGAACGAGCATATAAACTTAGCCGCCTAGAACTGTGTGCACAGCTGACAAACTTCGAGGTGGAGGCCAGACAGGTATGGTGGGCTGTATCAGACACTGGTTTTATATACGAACTGACATGCTGTGAGTGCTTTAGAATCGTCTCAACTTCAATGTCAGACTAGGGGGTTAACGGTACACATTTCGTAGAACGTTATATAATGAAAAATGCTTAGGATAGTCAAGCGATTCTGAAATTACAAAACTTTATTTTTTCAATTTCATTGGAATTGCATCAATTTTTTTTGAGTTTCATATGTTTTCGTCATTGGCAATGTCTTCTAATCACTTTGCCAGTGTACGTTTGTCAGTACATCAAGCCTCAAACCGTTGATGCAGCTTCAGCTGCTCTAGTTTTAAACCTGCACTTCTCTGTGATGCTTACTTTAGCACATGATCATGTTACGATCAAATGCCTCGGCAGGCGCAACATCGCTTCCGTGGCGTAATTTTTGTTAAGGTTACACAGCCATACGCCTTTCTTTGTAGTAAAGGTTCCCTGTAAACTTACTCCTCGTTGGATTGTGTTTGGTGTGTAGGCAACTTTGGAAAAAATATGTACACCGGGAACCACACTGATCGCGTGACCATTTTTAGCCAGGTTTTTTTTTTAAAAAATCCAGGCTATTGGATTGGTGAAAGCCGGGCGGGCGGCGGGCGGCGGGCGGCGTCCACAATCAATGTTAAGTTTTCGTGTTTGAGTCCATTTCTTTGTTACTGTACCACCTAGGACCACCAAACTTTCACAGCTTCATAATCAAGGGGTGCCCACCATATATCACTATCCAACATGTTACTTTTTTAGCCAGGTTTTTTGAAAAAAAATCCAGGCTATTGGATTGGCGAAAGCCGGGCGGGCGGGCGGCGGGCGGGCGTCCACAATCGATGTTAAGTTTCGTGTTTGAGTCCATTTCTTTGTTACTGTACCACCTAGGACCACCAAACTTTCTTTACAACTTCATAATCAAGGGTGCCCACCCACATATCACTATCCAACATGTTACTTTTTTTTTAACTTGACCCATTTTTTCCGCGTAGTCGACTTAGCCATTTTCAATGTTAAGTTTTCGCGTTTACAATGTTAAGTTTTCGTGTTTAAGTCCATTTCTTTCGTACTGTACCACCTAGGACCACCAAACTTTCACAGCTTCATAATCAAGGGGTGCCCACCACATGTCACTATCCAACATGTTACTTTTTTTTTAACTTGACCCATTTTTTCCGCGCAGTCGACTTAGCCATTTTCAATGTTAAGTTTTCGCGTTTACAATGTTTAAGTTTTCGTGTTTAAGTCCATTTCTTTGGTACTGTACCACCTAGGACCACCAAACTTTCACAGCTTCATAATCAAGGGTGCCCACCACATATCACTATCCAACATGTTACTTTTTTTTTAATTTCACCCATTTTTTTCCGCGGCAGTCGACTTAGCCATTTTCAATGTTAAGTTTTCGCATTTACAATGTTAAGTTTTCGTGTTTAAGTCCATTTCTTTGGTACTGTACCACCTAGGACCACCAAACTTTCACAGCTTCATAATCAAGGGGTGCCCACCACATATCACTATCCAACATGTTACTTTTTTTTTAACTTGACCCATTTTTTCCGCGCAGTCGACTTAGCCATTTTCAATGTTAAGTTTTCGCATTTACAATGTTAAGTTTTCGTGTTTAAGTCCATTTCTTTGGTACTGTACCACCTAGACCACCAAACTTTCACAGCTTCATAACCCAGGGGTGCCTACCACATACAACTATCCAACATGTGACCATTTCTTTACTTTCACCTATTATTTCTACGTAATTGACTTACCCATTTTCAACGTTAACTTTTTAACGTACGTCTGGTTAAAGTTTTTTGGTTAAAACTTTTTCGTTGTACTATATCTCTGCAACTGCTTCGCCCATTACCTTGAAACTTCACATGGGTGTTTTATCATCATCCATATTTTCATTCTAACCCCCAACCATGCGGCCCCTGTGCCCAATGTCAAGGTCAAATTACTTTGAATTTTTTTGTTAAAGTTTTTTCGTGTACTATATCTGTGCAACTGCTTTCACCCATTACCTTGATACTTCACATGGGTGTTTATCATCATTGTCGCACCCGCTTGCGGAAAGCACGATATCGTCGGCATTTTGGAATACGTCCGTCCTTCCATCCGTGTCTGGTTAAAGTTTTTTCGTTAAAGTTTTTCCATCTACTATATCTATTTTTTTAGTGTCCATGCCTCGCAGGCGCGACATGCAGGCCACGGCCATCTAGTCTACAAAAAGAAAAAGTGGGTATTATGTTATCCAAGTGTCTATGCTTGGAAAAAACCTGGCCTTCGTGGCTTTGCCTCGTTTCTTGTTTTTAACTTGACCCATTTTTTCCGCGCATTCGACTTAGCCATTTTCAATGTTAAGTTTTCGCGTTTACAATGTTAAGTTTTCGTGTTTAAGTCCATTTCTTTGGTACTGTTCCACCTAGGACCATCAAACTTTCACAGCTTCATAATCAAGGGGTGCCCACCACATATCACTATCCAACATGTTACTTTTTTTTTTAACTTGACCCATTTTTTCCGCGCAGTCGACTTTATAGCCATTTTCAATGTTAAGTTTTCGCGTTTGCAATATCACTATCCAACATGTTACTTTTTACTATTGTTACTATTGTTACCGCAATGTGTCCGTCGTCGTCCGTCGTCGTCGTCCGTGAACATTTTCAAACGTCTTCTCCTCAGTAACCATTGGGCCTATGGTCACCAAACTTCATGGTCATGGTCCTTAGGTAGGGGGATTACAAAATTGTTAAAATGACGTCATTACGTAATCCAAGATGGCCGCCGTCTAAAAATAGCACAAATTCTTAAAAAATCTTCTTCTCAAGAACCGCCAACCGGATTTCGACAAAACTTGGTAGGAATGATCGATGTACATTGCTCTTTCAAAGTTGTTAAATGGTGACCCTGGGGTTAAAAATGGGCGTGGCCCATGGGGTCAAATTGGGGTCAAATTTTATTTTTGAGTGAATATGGTCATTTCATATATCAAATTGAAGGTATCAATGAGGCGATCACTCTGGTGCATTTTTTTTGTCGAAATCGGATTGTTATGTCATCCAAGATGGCCGCCGAAATGTCAAAAGGTCGTTCTTTTATTAGAGATTTCAAAATTCTCCTTCACATGAACCGCTTGGCCCATGGTAGCCAAACTTAAAAGTTATGGTCCATGGGTGAAGCCTTTTCAGATTTGTTTAGATATGTAATATGACGTCATCGCTAATCAAGATGCGAGCCAGTCTATAGTCATAAATTCAAATTTATCTTCTTCTCATGACGGCTGGTGCCGTCGATCGACGAAACGGTGGTAGGAGATTTCATCGAATGTACATGCTCTTTCTTTGTTTAAATGGTTATGTGACTCGGGGTCATAATGCCGGTTTGCTTGGTGGTGTCGATGTACATTGTCTCAAAATTTTATTTTTCACTGAATATGGTCATGGTCATATATCAAATTGAAGGTATCAATGAGGCGATCACTGGTGCATTTTCTGTCGAAATCGGATTGTTTATGTCATCCAAATTGATGTCGATCGTGGTAGCTCAAGGATGGCGCGAGGTCAAAAAGGTCGTTCATTTTATTACGAGATTTCAAAATTCTTCTTCACATGAACCGCTTGGCCCATGGTAGCCAAACTTAAAAGTTATGGTCCAAGTGTGAAGCCTTTTCAGATTTGTTAAAATGGAGGTCATCGCTAATCCAAGATGACGCGTCTAAAAAAATAGCATAAATTCTTAAAAAATCTTCTTCTCATGAACCGCTAGCCGGATTTCGACGAAACTTGGTAGGAATGATCGATGTACAATGCTCTTTCAAAGTTGTTAAAATGGTGACCCCGGGGTCAAAAATGGGCGTGGCCCGTGGGGTCAAATTTTATTTTTGACCGAATATGGTCATGTTTTATATCAAATCGAAGGTATCAATGAGGCGATCACTCTGGTACATTTGTTGTCCAAATCGGATTGTTATCTCATCCAAGATGGCCGCAGAAATGTCAAAAGGTCGTTCTTTTATTAGAGATTTCAAAATTCTTCTTCACATGAACCGCTTGGCCCATGGTAGCCAAACTTAAAAGTTATGGTCCATGGGTGAAGCCTTTTCAGATTTGTTAAAATGGAGGTCATCGCTAATCCAAGATGTCCGCCGTCTAAAAATAGCATAAATTCTTAAAAGATCTTCTTCTCATGAACCGCTAGCCGGATTTTCGCGACGAAATTGGTAGGAATGATCGATGTACATTGCTCTTTGAAATTGTTGTTAAAATGGTGACCCGGGGTCAAAAATGGGCATGGCCCGTGGGGTCAAATTGGGGTCAAATTTTATTTTTGACTGAATATGGTCATGTCATATATCAAATTGAAGGTATCAATGAGGCGATCACTCTGGTGCAATATTTGTCGGAATCGGATGATTATGTCATCCGTGATGGCCACCAAAAGGTCCATTTATTCAAGATTTTTTTTTTAACGTCTTTTTTCTCAGGAACCACATGGCCGATGCTGGGTGAAGCATTTTCAGATTTTGTAAAATGAGTGTCATCGCTTAATCCAAGATGACCGCCATCTAAAAATAGCACAATTTTTTTAAAACACATGAACTCAATGTCACATTCTCCTCTGGTGTTCATGGAGTCAGGTGAGCGAATTAGGGCCATCATGGCCCTCTTGTTTTTTAACTTGACCCATTTTTTCCGCGCATTCGACTTAGCCATTTTCAATGTTAAGTTTTCGCGTTTACAATGTTAAGTTTTCGTATTTAAGTCCATTTCTTTGGTACTGTTCCACCTAGGACCATCAAACTTTCACAGCTTCATAATCAAGGGGTGCCCACCACATACAACTATCCAACATGTGACCATTTTTTTACCTTCACCTATTATTTCTACATAATTGACTTAGCCATTTTCAACGTTAACTTTTTAACGTACATGTATCTGGTTAAAGTTTTTTGGTTAAAACTTTTTTGTTATACTATATCTCTGCAACTGCTTCGCCCATTACCTTGAAACTTCACATGGGTGTTTATCATCATCCATATTTTCATTGTACCCCCCAACCGTGCGGCCCCTGTGCCCAATGTCAAGGTCAAATTACTTTGAATTTTTTTGTTAAAGTTTTTCGTGTACTATTTCTCTGCAACTGCTTCACCCAATACCTTGATACTTCACATGGGTGTTTATCATCATTGTCGCACCTGCTTGCGGAATGCGTGGTCCTGTGCCCAATGTCAAGGTCAAATTACTTTGAATTTTTTTGTTAAAGGTTTTTTCCTGTACAATATCTCTGCAACTGCTTCACCCAATACCTTGATACTTCACATGGGTGTTTATCATCATTGTCGCACCTGCTTGCGGAAAGCGCGATATCGTCGGTATTTTGGCATACGTCCGTCCGTTCGTCCATGTGTCCGGTTAAAGTTTTTTGGTTAAAGTTTTTCCATCTACTATATCTATTTTGTTAGTGTCTATGCCTCGCCCCAAGGCGCGACATGCAGGCCACGGCCATCTAGTCTACAAAAAGTGGGTATAATTATGTTATCCAAGTGTCCATGCTTGGAAAAAACCTGGCCTTCGTGGCTTTACCTCGTTTTACCTTCACCTACTATTTCTACGTAATTGACTTAGCCATTTTCAACCTTAACTTTTTAACGTACGTCTGGTTAAATTTTTTGGTTAAAACTTTTTCGTTATACTATATCTCTGCAACTGCTTCGCCCATTACCTTGAAACTTCACATGGGTGTTGATCATCGTCCATATTTTCATTCTAACCCACAACCGTGCGGCCCCTTTGCGCAATGTCAAGGTCAAATTACTTTGAATTTATTTGTTAAAGTTTTTTCCTGTACTATATCTCTGCAACTGCTTCACCCATTACCTTGATACTTCACATGGGTGTTTATCATCATTATCGCACCCGCTTGCGGAAAGCGCGATATCGTCGGCATTTTGGCATATGTCCGTCCGTCCGTACGTCCGTGTGTCCGGTTAAAGTTTTTTGGTTAAAGTTTTTCCATTTACTATATCTATTTTTTTAGTGTCCATGCCTTGCCCCAAGGTGCGACATGCAGGCCACGGCCATCTAGTCTACAAAAAGTAGGTATAATTATGTTATCCAAGTGTCCATGCTTGGAAAAACCTGGCCTTCATGGCTTTGCCTCGTTATTTAAATATTATGAAAGTAGCAACATAAATATATACCCATTACTGCAAAAAAAATGCTAATTTCTTGTAATTGTATTGGAACTATTTTCAGAAAATTAATAATTTGTGTGATCCGTCCGGTATGACTTGCGCAACCATCCTGCTCTCCGGTACGATTTCCCAACTAGACTCGATAACATTTGCAATACAGTTATTTAGTGCATTAGAAATAGGTTAACCTGATAACCGCATTGTAATTTTGAATTTTGCGGTGTAGCCCTATATATATCAGAAAATGATAGGTCGCCATTAAACAGATTTTATGAGCATGATGACATACGTCGCAAATTACGCTATACCATCAGACAATATTTGTGTGTAGTAGTTGTGGTGTGTGTCTGGCTGTGGGTTAAATGATCATGAAGTCGTACTTGAATTCATAAGCATGAACCCACAGCCAGACACACACCGCAACTACTACTAAGGGTCCCTACTACAGTGTTATTTCCTTAACATGGCACTAGACTGCTACACTATTTATGCCATCAGACAAGAGGGTGACGATCTTCCAGATACTCCAATAGTAGCCAAGGCACCAGATGAAGCAAAGACGTAGCCGGGCCGTAAACAGGATCGCTGAGATGATTTCCATAATAACTGGCCATGTTGGCAGATGAGAAGGAAAATTTAAGCCTTACAATGCTGAATTAGATTGTCGTGTGCTGTTTCTTTTATTTACCATTTTACTCGCCAATCAATGATTTATCTACCATTGGTTTCTTCTGAAAGAATGGCATGTCATCCTATGGACAAATAATAAAATTTCTGAATTTTGGAATGTCAAATCTCCAAAGAAATGTGTATTTGACGCACGAAACCCAGGTAAATAAATCACTGATAAAAACATGCTTTGACAGTCCATTAGAATCATTGCATGATTGTAAAGTGCTGTCAAAAGATGTTTGATTTTATTGAGAAAGAATACAAAATATAAACAACAGCAGACGACACTTTTAAATACTGAAATGACCACGCCAGAAACCATGGTTCATAGTACATGTTCCATGTCGTGTTACTGGGAGAAATATTTCCTATAAGTCTCGGATATGCGCTGAAATGAATGAAATATATACTATAAAGTATGTAATTGTAGATAAGTATTGTACATTGTATTTATGAATTCAGAATTTCTGTTGTACCTACATGTCACACAGTCACAGTCTACATAATTGAATACAGCACAAAATACTTAAAACGTGCATTTGGTTGCTTTTCAGTTCATGAACGGGCAACTACATATGATATTGAATATCTGAGACACAGTGACTTTAAATAATTCTTAACAATAACATCTCTTGTCAGCGCATGATAATTGTCTGTTAGTCTGCTGCCAATAGATTATTACCAAGACTGTTACACAAGGTGTTAATATTGTTCCGTTACTTAAAATGTTTATAGTGTAGTACGTGTTGCCACAAAACCATCGCTCATACAATAGATGTTAAAGTAATTATATTCTTCCAGCGTACAAAGTATGTTGAGGGGTATATAGTTTTCCTATGTCCGTCCGTAACATTTGCATTAAACGTTTGAGGGATGTATTGTGGCCTATGGGTTAGAACACCTGACTTCCAATCCGGAGGGTGTGGGTTCAAACCTCGCCGTAGGCAGCAAAAATACTTTCATAGTTGTTCCATCCCACTGGTCTGTCAGATGACACTTTATAACTGTGGTCCCGTCTCTATATGACCCTAGCTATTGGTGGGACGTTAAACACATTCACTTTTGTTTGCATTAAACTTTTTGTTTATCAGTCCAGGCGGTATAGCCATCCATGAGCCTCTGCTCACTTGCTCCAGTTTTCTAAGAATTAAAAAATGTCATTTAATTCCAAGACAATTTCTGTAACGGTATACATGGTAGCTTTCTGTGCGTTAGTCTGATTCTATACCGGTACTTGACGGATATTACTGTGTCGTTGTCTTCACAAATTAACTCTCAGTCCTACTTGAGGCACCTTAAACAAATAATATTATATACATGTACATGTTTATCGTGGCTTTCCAATGAGTTGCCATTTATAATTTTCCCATTCTGTAGTATTGTCCGTGAATTTAACTAGGTGCTTGACAGATCTTAACCCACAGGCTGTATAGTGATATTGGCAAACAGTGTAGATTCAGATGAGCCGGCCAGTATCTGCACTTTTTGCAAATAGTTTTGAGATAATAAAAAACACCCCCTTTTCATAAATGGACTAGTCTGAAAATCATTTTGTGATCATTGGATTGGTTGCAAAACCAACATATCAAATTCCATTCCAGTTACTTGGGGGTGAAAGGGTTAACTACATTTGCTATACAGCACCAGGAAGAACCCCAATTTATTTTCAAATTGTTTATGGTCGGTCCTTTCCCTGTTCCATGTTGGACGACTCGATGGACATTGTGACCTTTTAGCACTTGTTTTATCACACGTTTGATGGTTGATTGGTTGATGGTATGCTTGTTCAACATGGTGGTACACCCATGTGTTGAGGGAGGGAGAGATCGCAAATCATAATATTCTGATCCTGCATCCTTAAACATTTCACACCTTAGTAAGTGATGCTGGTGTTGCTGAGGACCTGGCATCAGATCAGGATTATTCTGATTTCAGGGCTGAATATATAGTTTTTTTATTGTAAATATTCAGTTCTGATTTTGGGATTTCCCCGCCCCCGCCATTTGTACATGTACTTGTACAGGTAAGATTTAATACTAATCCCATTGGCCTGGCCTTAAATGACCTCAGCTATTGATAGGCCGTTAAACCCCAAGAAACAAACAAACAATCACCCCCGAGTAAATGACCTGGACTATTTCATGTTAGCTTGAGACTGTTCCATTACGCAGAAAAGGTGGACATTTTGTATAATTTAAATATGTCCACAAATGGTGCAGATCCTGATGAAACGGCTCATCAGGTTGATTTTATTTAAATTAGATATTGCCGTGTAACGTGCTATCAACAGATAAGGTAATTTAAGGCTAGGCAAACGGGTAGAAAATCCCAAAATCAGAACGGAATATTTACATAATCTTTTTTTATATACTCGGCCATGAAATTAGAATAACCCGACCTGATACCCTCTACACCGTTTGCAAATATTAAAAGGTCTCTAGTGTTGAAAGGGTTAACACTTGGCTACGGAAATGGATTAAATCCTGATATGGGTAGATTATTAGTGTGTGTAACAAGTTGTAATTTTGTCGATCTTAATGATATGTGTACAAAACTCCTAACATACACACTAATAATCATGTAATTGTGTAGATCTTGATGAGAGATCGCTTTACATTATTTGTCAACATTTTCATTGGCCCCAATGTGATTGTAAGCAATGTAGTCGAGCCTGCTTTAGCAGAAGTTGTGGAAACATTTAGCCATTTTTTGTCAAACGTTTCTTCAATCTTGAACTTTTTCTCGTTTTAATGGAATGGTGCTTAACGGCCCATCACCAAAAAAAGAGTTTCATTTAGGGCCAAGCAATTTAGATGAAGAAGAATAGTAGTAAAATAGTATGTTAGATGTGGTAGGCAATCAAATGATTACTGTAAAAACAAGCTATAATGAATTTTAAGCATGCACTTCTCTGACGGTTTTTATGATGCTTACTTTAGCACATGCCCATTATCATGTTAGGGTCAATTGCCTCGGTAGGTGCCTCGCTTACGTGGCGGAATACTCGGCGGAATACTCGTGTCGTGAAATGTTACAAATATATTGATCAGTTTTGGTTTTATAAAATACATACATACACTATGTACTGGGTATTTATATATACGTTCTCAATCAGGATGTAATCACGTTGGCAGGACCATGGACACACACTTGTGTAATGTTGCAGGTTCACATTGCTTCTATGTGGCTGGATAAATGGGGCTTATGGCTTTTGCGACCACTGTAGATCCAGATCAGCCTGTGCATCAACAGTCTGATCAGGATCTGCACTGTTCGCCATTCCACCAATGAAACACCGGTCATGCTGCTAAAAGCCAATATAGATCATTAACAGGCTACAGGCACAGGTTGAAGTAACGGACCGAGGTCTATAAATACATTAAATATGCCTAAAAGCATCAATAAATGAAAAAAAAATTTTCTAAACATTTTTAGCTCACGTGAGCTATTGTTACCGCAATGTGTCCGTCGTCCGTGAACATTTTCAAACGTCTTCTCCTTGGTAACCATTGGGCCTATAGTCACCAAACTTCATGGTCATGGTCCTTAGGTAGGGGGATTACAAATTTTTTAAAATGACGTCATTACGTAATCCAAGATGGCCGCCGTCTAAAAATAGCACAAATTCTTCAAAAATGTTCTTCTCAAGAACCGCCAAGCGGATTTTGACAAAACTTGGTAGGAATGATCGATGTACAATGCTCTTTCAAAGTTGTTAAAATGGTGACCCCAGGGTCAAAAATGGGCGTGGCCCGTGGGGTCAAATTGGGGTCAAATTTTCATATATCAAATCGAAGGTATCAACGAGACGATCACTCTGGTGCATTTTGTGTCAAAATCGGATGGTTATGTCATCCAAGAAATTTCAAAAGGTTCTTTTATTAGAGATTTCAAAATTCTTCTTCACATGAACCACTTGACCCATGGTAGCCAAACTTAAATGTTATGGTCCATGGGTGAAGCCTTTTCAGATTTGTTAAAATGGAGGTCATCGCTAATCCAAGATGGCCGCCATCTAAAAATAGCATAAATTCTTAAAAAATCTTCTTATGAACTGCTAGCTGGATTTCGACGAAACTTGCTAGTAATGATCGATGTACAATGCTCTTTCAAAGTTGTTAAAATGGTGACCCCGGGGTCAAAAATTGGCGTGGCCCGTGAGGTAAAATTTTATTTTTGACCGAATATGTTCATGTCATATATCAAATCGAAGGTATGAACGAGGCGATCACTCTGGTGCATTTTGTGTCGAAATCGGATTGTTATGTCATCCAAGATGGCCACCGAAATGTCAAAAGGTCGTTCTTTTATTAGAGATTTCAAAATTCTTCTTCACATGAACCGCTTGGCCCATGGTAGCCAAACTTAAAAATGATGGTCCATGGGTGAAGCCTTTTCAGTTTTTTTAAAATGGAGGTCATCGCTAATCCAAGATGGCCGCCGTCTAAAAATACCATAAATTCTTAAAAAAATCTTCTTATCATGAACCGCTAGCCGGATTTCGACGAACTTGCTAGGAATAAGTTGTTAAAATGGTGACCCCGGGGTAAAAAATGAACGTGGCCCGTGGGGTCAAATTGGGGACAAATTTGATTTTTGACCGAATGTGGTCATGTTATATATCAAGTCGAAGGTATCAAGGAGGCGATCACTCTGGTGCATTTATTGTCGAAATTGGATGGCTATGTCATCCAAGATGGCCGCCGAAAGGTCAAAAGTTTGTCCTTTTATCAGAGATTTCAAAATTCTTCTTCACATGAACCACTTGGCCCATGGTAGCCAAACTTCACAGTTATGGTCCATGCGTGAAGCCTTTTCAGATTTGTTAAAATGGAGGTCATCGCTAATCCAAGATGGCCGCCGTCTAAAAATAGCACAAATTCTTAAAAAATCTTCTCATGAACGGCTTGCTGGATTTCGATGAAACTTGTTAGGCATGATCGATGTACAATGCTCTTTCAAAGTTGTTAAAATGGTGACCCCGGGGTCAACAATGGGCGTGGCCTGTGGGGTCAACATTTATTTTTGACCGAATATGGTCATGTCTATATCAAATCGAAGGTATCAAAGAGGCGATCGCTCTGGTACATTTTTGGTCGAAATTGGATGGTCATGTCATCGAAGATGGTCGCCGAAAGGTCAAAAGGTCGTTCTTTTATTAGAGATTTCAAAATTCTTCTTCACACGAACCGCTTGGCCCTTGGTGGCCAAACTTCACAGTTATGGTCCATGATTGAAGCCTTTTCAGATTTGTTAAAATGGAGGTCGTCGCTAATCCAAGATGGCCACCGTCTAAAAATAGCACAAATTCTTAAAAAATCTTCTCATGAACTGCCAGCCGGATTTCGACGAAACTTGGTAAGAATGATCGATGTAGAATGCTCTTTCAAAGGTGTTAAAATGGTGACCCCGAGGCCAAAAATGGGCGTGGCCCGTGGGGTAAAATTTTATTTTTGACCGAATATGCTCATGTCGTATATCAAATTGAAGGTATCGATGAGGCGATTGCTCTGGTGCAATATTTGTCGGAATCGGATGATTATGTCATCCATGATGGCAGCCAAAAGGTCCATTTATTCAAGATTTTGAACGTCTTTTTCTCAGGAACCACATGGTCAATGCTGGCCAAACTTCATAGTAAGTTAAGATCCTTGGGTGAAGCATTTTCAGATTTGGTAAAATGAGAGTCATCGCTTAATCCAAGATTACCGCCATCTAAAAATAGCACAATTTTGTTAAAACATATGAACTCAATGTCACATTCTCCTCTGGTGTTCATGGAGTCAGGTGAGCGAATTAGGGCCATCATGGCCCTCTTGTTTTTACCCCCTCCATATACTTCATTATACAAGGTTACAAACTTTTTAATAGGCCGAACCCGGACGGCCTCGAAACAACGGACTCTCACGAAACGTCAACCGAGTTATATCATTGTCGCCTATTGCAGAAGTTGGGACAATGTTAGTATTCCGCAACGATATATTCCCCGATGCACTATGTCAACGCGTTTTCGAGCTATCGATTGTTTTGTTTAAAACAAATTATCATCATTGCTAGGTCGGGAAAGAACGGACACATTTCTGAGGCCGATACTGCTATATAAAGGAGTAAACATCGGGTTAAAAATACACTTTTACGTCGTCCCGGCCCGTAAAGAAACATTTTGCATAGATAAAACATTGTTTCCAATCGAACATTTGATCAAACCTACATTTATACCCGTCCTGTGCGTTACGACAGACAATTTAATCGCACAGACATTTCTATCATTTCTCGGGAAGCCATTTTGTATAAACATCGTGGGACAGGTTTATTCGCCGGAACTCGTGCACTTACTATGTGGTAAAAAAAGTGAACTTTTATAAACGGTTATAATTCATATTTTTATGCCACCGGGTTTCGAAGAAACGGGTGGCATATAGTGTTTGGACCGTCCGTCTGTCCGTCCGTCTGTCCGTCCGTCACACTTTTCGGTTAACCACTTTGTCACAGTTTCTCAAATATGCTGCAGGTGGCATCCGCGTTCGACAGACGCATTTCTTGTATAATACCTATGTTGATGGTAACAGTATCAAGTTAAAGGTATGTCTCTCTACTCCGATTTCAAGTTTTGTCAAAATATATTTTTTTCTAATAAACATGTTTTGGCAACATATGAGAATTGTCTCCTAAGACGATTGTTATGTATTCTGTTGGGGACACGTTACAATCTCGCGTTTTTAGCTCACCTGAGCAAAGCTCATGTGAGCTATTGTTACCGCAATGCGTCCGTCCGTCGTCCGTGCGTGAACATTTTCAACCGTCCGTCCGTCCGTCCGTCCGTTAACATTTTCAAATGTCTGCTCCTCGGTAACCATTGGGCCTATAGTCACCAAACTTCATGGTCATGGTCCTTAGGTTTGGGGGATTAATTACAAAATTGTTAAAATACGTCATTACGTAATCAAAGATGGCCGCCATCTAAAAATAGCACAAATTCTTCAAAAATCTTCTCAAGAACCGCCTACCGGATTTCGACAACACTTTGTAGGAATGATCGATGTACAATGCTCTTTCAAAATTGTTAAAATGGTGACCTGGGGTCAAAAATGGGCGTAGCCCGTGGGGTCAAATTTTATTTTTCACCGAATATGGTCATGTTATATATCAAATCGAAGGTATCAACGAGGCGATCACTCTGGTGCATTTCTTTTGTCGAAATCGGATGGCTGTGTCATCGAAGATGGCCGCCGAAAGGTCAAAAGGTTCTTTTATTAGAGATTTCAAAATTCTTCTTCACATGAACCGCTTGGCCCATGGTGGCCAAACTTAAAAATTATGGTCCATGGGTGAAGCCTTTTCAGATTTGTTAAAACGGAGGTTATCGCTAATCCAAGATGGCCGCCGTCTAAAAATAGCATAAATAGATTTCAAAATTCTTTGGTGGCCAAATTTCACAGTTATGGTCCATGGGTGAAGCCTTTTCAGATTTGTTAAAACGGAGGTCGTCGCTAATCAAAAATCTTCGTTCTCATGAACCGCCAGCCACGCCCATTTTTTTACACCGGGGTCACCATTTTAACAACTTTGAAAGAGTATTGTACATCGATCATTCCTACCAAGTTTCGCTGAAATCCGGCTGGCGGTTCACGAGAAGAAGATTTTTTAAGAATTTATGCTATTTTTAGACGGCGGCCATCTCGCGTTCCGCTTTTGGAAATATATTTTGCTGTAATCCGAATTATAAAACGCAGGTAACGCAGGGCGACTTTCCCTGTGTTACAGACAGAACATTCGGGATAGTTTTACTCATGCGTGTTGATGAGATCACAAAGCAAAAACGCGCGATCTTCCATCTCTGAGGGAGAGGTTGCGAAAAAGCAAGATTGGATAGGATAGAATCGCGTATTTTCGTCTCGCAATCTCGCGATCATACTTCACATTTTCGCGATCAACATATACTCGATATCGCGAGAACACGAGATTGTAAAATGTCCTCCAACAGGACACGTAACAATATGAGACAATTCTCATGTGCTGCTGAACCATGCTTTTATTAAGAAGTAGAACAAATGTGGACTCGTAAAAATAGGAGACGATTCTCATGTGTGGCTGAAACATGCCTTTATTAAGAAGTAGAACAAATGTGGACAAACACCAATAATTCTTGACAAAAAAACAACAGTTTGACAAAAACATGATAATCGTGGTCTTAGGAGAAGATTAGTATGTGCTACCAATACTTGGGGGAAAAACATATTTCGATATGTGTTATTGGTTACTGCATCGCATCGCCGGTTTTTGCCTTACTTTTTTTCCAGAGGATTCTGCACCTCCGACTTTTAAATTTCGATGTCATAAAGTTATGGAATAATTATGTGCGAAAGATAATTCCAGAGCCAAATCTTACTAAATAAAGTACTATTTTATTCCATGCCTAATTGTCTCCCGGAATGGATCAATATGTGTCGAGTAATTGATCGTAAATGTGTGTCTCTGTTGACATCGCGTAGGCGTGTAGCGAAAGTGAGATCGGCACGACTTTGTAACCTTAGATGTCTCACCCTCCACACGTAACAGTCAGTAATGATTACAACCGTACGTGCATATTATGTACGACGTGATCTAACACAACAGGGCTTATTGTATAGTATGCGACTAGCGAAGACCAAAACGTGTTCACCATCAGTAATAAAACAAGAGGGCCATGATGGCCCTAATTCGCTCACCTGACTCCATGAACACCAGAGGAGAATGTGACATTGAGTTCATATGTGTTTTACAAAAATTGTGCTATTTTTAGATGTCGGTCATCTTGGATTAAGCGATGACTCTCATTTTACCAAATCTAATAATGCTTCACCCAATGATCTTAACGTACTATGAAGTTTGGCCAGCATCGGTCATGTGGTTCCTGAGAAGACGTTCAAAATCTTGAATAAATGGACCTTTTGGCGGCCATCATGAATGACATAATCATCCGATTCTGACAAATATTGCACCAGAGCAATCGCCTCATCGATACCTTCAATTTGATATATGACATGAGCATATTAGGGCAAAAATAAAATTTGACCCCACATGCCACGCCCATTTTTGACCCCGGGGTCACCATTTTAACACCTTTGAAAGAGCATTCTACATCGATCATTCCTACCAAGTTTCGTCGAAATCCGGCTATCGGTTTATGAGAAGATTTTTTAAGAATTTGTGCTATTTTTAGACGGCGGCCATCTTGGATTAGCGACGACCTCCGTTTTAACAAATCTGAAAAGGCTTCAACCATGGACAATAACTGTGAAGTTTGGCCACCAAGGGCCACGCGGTTCGTGCGAAGAACAATTTTGAAATCTATAATAAAAGAACGACCATCACCATGAAGTTTGGTGACTATAGGCCCAATGGTTACCAATAAGGACCATGATCATGAAGTTTGGTGACTATAGGCCCAATGGTTACCGAGGAGCAGACGTTTGAAAATGTTAACGGACGGACGACGGACGGACGGACGGACACATTGCGGTAACAATAGCTCACATGAGCTTCGCTCAGGTGAGCTAAAAACGCGAGATTGTAACGTGTCCCCAACAGAATACATAACAATCGTCTTGGGAGACAAATCTCATATGCTGCCAAAATATGTTTCTTAGAAAAAAAAATATTTTGACAAAACTTGAAATCGGAGTAGAGAGATACCTTTAACTTGATACTGTTACCATCAACATAGGTATTATAAAATATGAATTATAACCGTTTATAAAAGTTCCCTTTTTTACCACATAGTAAGTGCACGAGTTCCGGCGAATAAACCTGTCCCACGATGTTTATACAAAATGGCTTCCCGAGAAATGATAGAAATGTCTGTGCGATTAAATTGTCTGTCGTAACGCACAGGACGGGTATAAATGTTGGTTTGATCAAATGTTCGATTGGAAACAATGTTTTATCTATGCAAAATGTTTCTTTACGGGCCGGGACGACGTAAAAGTGTATTTTGAACCCGATGTTTACTCCTTTATATAGCAGTATCTATGGAACGCCATAAACTCAAAATATATATTGCTAGCTCTAAATATTTAGAGCTAGCAACAAATATTTGGAGCTAGCAATAAATATTTGGAGAGCTCTTGAAATCATTTGGAGAGCTCTCGAAATGAATTAATGATATCTCTAAATCATTTGGAGAGCTCTCGAAATCATTTCGAGCGAGCATTATATAACATTTGATGTAGAGCTATCTCTAAATCATTTGGAGAGCTCTCGAAATCATTTGGAGAGCTCTCGAAATCAATTAATGATATCTCGAAATCATTTAGAGAGCTTTCGAAATCATTTGCAGCGAGCATTATATAACTTTTATTTGGAGAGCTCTCTAAATCATTTGGAGCTATCTCTAAATCATTTGGAGAGCTCTCGAAATCAATTAATGATATATCGAAATCATTTAGAGAGCTCTCGAAATCATTTGTAGCGAGCATGATATAACTTGATTTGGAGAGCTCTCTAAATCATTTGGAGAGCTCTCGAAATCAATTAATGATATCTCGTAATCATTTAGAGAGCTCTCGAAATCATTTGTAGTGAGCATTATATAACTTCGATTTGGAGAGCTCTCTAAATCATTGGGAGCTATCTCTAAATCATTTTGAGAGCTCTTCAAATCATTTGGAGAGCTCTCGAAATCATTTCCAGCTATCTCTTAATTCATTTCGAGCTAGCAATATATATCTTATTTGGAGCTAGCATTAAATCGCTTGAAACTATGAAAACGATGTCTCCCTGAATTATTGAATTACGCATTGAATTACGCAGCACGATTTACCCAAATATACCCAAATCTTCATTAAAAATAACATTTATGATTATATTATATACTTTTTTCTACAATATATCATTAGTATATCATATAATAACCACATTTTGACCGAAACATATGAAGAATAAAGCACATATTTCTGCGAGAAAACGATTAATATAGCATTATTATAAAGGGAGACGACCGAGACTCATTAATTATGTCTCAGTTGTCTAACTTTAAGTTATCATCGACCATGATTGTATATCGCACATACTGTGGTTGTGACTGGAGAAATGTGGTTTATGGGTTTTGCGACCAGTGTAGATCCAGATCAGCCTGTGCATCCGCAGTCTGATCAGCATCTGCAACATTCGTCATTCCATAAATGAAACCCCCAGTTATGCTTCGAACTAGCAATGTAGGTCGTTACCAGGCTACAGAAGGATCTATTTAATCAGAACCTACACTGGTCACAATTTCGAATTTTAAATTATATATTACTACCGTATATAAATATATAATTATACTAGTTGACATAACAGTTTTCACACACTACATGTCTCCTTGGATGTCAACATTAGAGAGGTTCTACTGTTTTTATGAGTATTTCAATTAAAAATCATCATTCCCATTTAGCCATTATAAAGTGCATTATATTCCTTGGCTTCCTAGCATAAGTTAATCGCGGTATTCTCCCTTTATTTCATGTACAAATATTTCCATTTTGCATCAAACCATTAAACAAGAGGGCCATGATGGCCCTAATTCGCTCACCTGACTCCATGAACACCAGAGGAGAATGTGACATTGAGTTCATGTGTTTTAAAAAAATTGTGTTATTTTTAGATGGCGGTCATCTTGGATTAAGCAATGACTCATTTTACCAAATCTGAAAATGCTTCACCCAAGGATCTTAACTTCCTATGTTTGGCCAGCATCGGCCATGTGGTTCCTGAGAAAAATACGTTCAAAATTTTGAATAAATGGACCTTTTGGTGGCCATCATGGATGACATAATCATCCGATTCCGACAAATATTGCACCAGAGCAATCGCCTCATTGCTACCTTCAATTTGATATATGGCATGAGCATCCAAGATGGCCGCCAACATGTCAAAAGGTTGTTCTTTTATTAGAGATTTCAAAATTCTTCTTCACATGAACCGCTTGGCCCATGGTAGCCAAACTTAAAAGTTATGGTCCAAGGGTCAAGCCTTTTCAGATTTGTTAAAATGGAGGTCATCGCTAATCCAAGATGGCCGCCGTCTAAAAATAGCATAAAGTCTTAAAAAATCTTCTTCTCATGAACCGCTAGCCGGATTTCGACTAAACTTGGTAGGAATGATCGATTTACAATGCCCTTTCAAAGTTGTGAAAATGGTGACCCCCAGGGTCAAAAATGGGCGTGGCCCGTGGGGTCAAATTGGGGTCAAATTTTATTTTTGACCGAATATGGTTATGTCATATATCAAATTGAAGGTATCAATGAGGCGATCACTCTGGTGCAATATTTGTCGGAATCGGATGATTATGTCATCCATGATGGCCACCAAAAGGTCCATTTATTCAAGATTTTTAACGTCTTTTTCTCAGGAACCACATGGCCGATGCTGGGTGAAGCATTTTCAGATTTTGTGAAATGAGAGTCATCACTTAATCCAAGATGACCGCCATCTAAAAATAGCACAATTTTTTTAAAACACATGAACTCAATGTCACATTCTCCTCTGGTGTTCATGGAGTCAGGTGAGCGAATTAGGGCCATCATGGCCCTCTTGTTTAATAATTTATGCTATTTTTAGATGGCGGCCATCTTGGATTAGCGATGACCTCCATTTTAACAAATCTGAAAAGGCTTCACCCATGGACCATAACATTTAAGTTTGGCTACCATGGGCCAAGCGGTTCATGTGAAGAAGAATTTTAAAATCTCTAATGAAAGAACGACCTTTTGACCTTTCGGCGGCCATCTTGGATGACATAACCATCCGATTGCGACAAAAAAATGCACCAGAGTGATCGCCTCATTGATACCTTTAATTTGATATATCACATGACCATATTCGGTCAAAAATAAAATTTTACCCCAAGTTGACCGCACGGGCCACGCCCATTTTTGACCACGGGGTCACCATTTTAACAACTTTGAAAGAGCAATGTACATCGATCATTCCTACCAAGTTTCGTCGAAATCCGGCTGGCGGTTCATGAGAAGAAGATTTTTTAATAAGTTATGCTATTTTTAGACGGCGGCCATCTTGGATTAGCGATGACCTCCATTTTAACAAATCTGAAAAGGCTTCACCCATGGACCATAACTTTTAAGTTTGGCTACCATGGACCAAGCGGTTCATGTGAAGAAGAATTTTGAAATCTCTAATAAAAGAACGACCTTTTGACCTTTCGGCGGCCATCTTGGATGACATAACCATCCTATTTCGACAAAAAATGCACCAGAGTGATCGCCTCATTGATACCTTCAATTTGATATATGACATGACCATATTCGGTCAAAAATAAAATTTGACCCCACGGGCCACGCCCATTTTTGACCTCGGGGTCACCATTTTAACAACTTTGAAAGAGCAATGTACATCGATCATTCCTACCAAGTTTTGTCGAAATCCAGTTGGCGGTTCTTGAGAAGAAGATTTTTGAAGAATTTGTGCTATTTTTAGACGGCGGCCATCTTGGATTACGTAATGAGGTCATTTTAACAATTTTGTAATCCCCCTACCTAAGGACCATGACCATGAAGTTTGGTGACAATAGGCCCAATGGTTACCGAGGAGAAGACGTTTGAAAATGTTCACGGACGACGACGGACACATTGCGGTAACAATAGCTCACATGAGCTTAAAAGGCCCGGGTATAAGCAAATTAATGACAGATATTATGTAATTACAGTCCAAACATCATTATTATAATGTGTATAGCTTTATTTATTAACAAATATAGTAATTACATGAAGATTTTGATAGATTTGGGTAAATCGTGCCATCCCAAATTTAGTGCGACTTTACCTAGACCGGAAGTCGCCTCTCACACGTGTAGTAGTGAATACACATATTTCGAGCATGGTTACAACACCGGTTGAAGTAACGGACCGAGGTCTATAAATCAATTAAATATGCCTAAAAGCATCAATAAATGAAAAAGAAATAAGCTAAACAATTTTTTTTTTACTCCATCCATATACTCCATATTGAAGGTTACGAAGTTTTTAATAGGCTCGGTGCACATGCGTACAGAGATTTTAAAAGCGCGTGAAGGGAGCGCGTATTGTTTTTTTCCTCCAGTTCCCACGTGGAGTGGTATTTGGAGCTAGCATCAAATCAAGTTTATAATGCCCTCTCTAAATCAATTTGAGATATCTCCAAATGAATTCGAGAGCTCTACAAATTATTTCGAGAGCTCTCCAAATGATTTAGAGATAGCTCCAAATGATTTCGAGAGCTCTCCTAATCAAGTTATATAATGCTCGCTACAAATGATTTCGAGAGCTCTCTAAATGATTTCGAGATATCATTAATTGATTTCAAGAGCTCTCCAGGTGATTTCGAGAGCTCTCCAAATGATTTAGAGATAGCTCCAAATGATTTCGAGAGCTCTCCAAATCAAGTTATATAATGCTCGCTACAAATGATTTCGAGAGCTCTCTAAATGATTTCGAGATATCATTAATTGATTTCAAGAGCTCTCCAAATGATTTAGAGATAGCTCCAAATCATTTAGAGAGCTCTCGAAATCAAAGTTATATAATGCTCGCTACAAATGATTTCGAGAGCTAGCTCTCTAAATGATTTCGAGATATTATTAATTGATTTCGAGAGCTCTCCAAATTATTTCGAGAGCTCTCCAAATGATTTAGAGATAGCTCCAAATGATTTAGAGAGTTCTCCAAATCGAATGTTATATTGCTCGCTCCAAATGATTTCGAGAGCTCTCCAAATGATTTCGAGATATCATTAATTGATTTCGAGAGCTCTCCAAATGATTTCGAGACCTCCAAATATTTATTGCTAGCTCCAAATAGTTGTTGCTAGCAATATATATTTGAGTTTATGTAGATTTGGCGTTCCATAAGTATCGACCTCCCAAATGTGTCCGTTCTTTCCCGACCTAGCAATGATGATACTTTTTTTAAAACAAAACAATCGATAGCTCGAAAACGCGTTGACATAGCGCATCGGGGAATATATCGTTGCGGAATACTAACATTGTCACAACTTCTGCAATAGGCGACAATGATATAACTCTGTTGACGTTTCGCGAGAGTCCGTTGTTTCGAGTATAATGAAGTATATGGAGGGGGTAACACAAATTTTAGCTTATTTTCATTTCATTTATTGATGCTTTTGGGCATATTTAATGTATTTATAGACCTCGGTCCGTTACTTCAACCTGTGGCTACAGGAGTGTGCTATTTGATCAGGATATACAATGATCACACATCCCATGAGTCCCATGTTTCCAGTCACAGACTGGTATAACACACAGTGAGAAGCAGCAACTCTTGGTATCGTTCCTGACTGTTGCTGGGGAAATGAAGATTGTGGCTTTGACTGTCTACCCAGCCACTGATCGTGGGCTGCACTGTTCATTGTTTAGTCTAGACCGGTCACAAAGACACGTTTGTGTCTCCCCAATGATTAAAATGGGGCATGCCAAGGCCGGAAATGGTAGAGGACCATTAGTGCAATGCGTGTGTGAAATATCAAGCAGATCCGGGCAGGGAAACATAAATTATAAGACATTTATCCGAGCATTAAGGTTTAAAAAGCACCCAATTATGTGACCTTGATACTGGGCTTAGCATGGACAGGACGATCGTGGATTTGTGGCAGGGCGGTAGAGGACCATTAGACCAATGCGTGTGTGAATACCGAGCAGATCCATGCAAGGTAACCGAAATTATAAGACATTAGTTGAGCGTTAAGGTTTTGGGAGGTACGAATGGACGGACGTACTGATGCACGGATGCCGGTAACACTGCCGATATATGCCCCCTCACCATTCGGTGACAGGGGCATTTCTACATTTTTCATTACAATTCTATATAGGGTACAGAGTTTGTGTACACAACTCCTCTGAAACTGTTCAGTCAATCGATCTGAAACCTTACACACGTCTTCTACACATATTGAAGTTGTGCACCGTGGTGTTTTTATGCCGAAATTGACCATTTTTAGCTCACCTGAGTGAAGCTCATGTGAGCTATTGTTACCGCAATGTGTCCGTCGTCGTCCGTCGTCGTCCGTGAACATTTTCAAACGTCTTCTCCTCGGTAACCATTGGGCCTATAGTCACCAAACTTCATGGTCATGGTCCTTGGGTAGGGGGATTACAAAATTGTTAAAATGACGTCATTACGTAATCCAAAATGGCCGCCGTCTAAAAATAGCACAAATTCTTCAAAAATCTTCTAAAGAACCGCCAACCGGATTTTGACAAAACTTTGTAGGAATGATTGATGTACAAAGCTCTTTCAAAGTTGTTAAGATGGTGACACCGGTGTCAAAAATGGGCGTGGCCCTTGGGGTCAAATTGGTGTCAAATTTAATTGTTGACCGAATATAGTCATGTCATATATCAAATCGAAGGTATCAACGAGGCGATCATTCTGGTGCATTATTTGTCGAAATCGGATGGTTATGTCATCCAAGATGGCCGCCGAAAGGTCAAACGGTCGTTCTTTTATTAGAGATTTCAAAATTCTTCTTCACATGAACCGCTTGGCCCATGGTGGCCAAACTTCACAGTTATGGTCCATGGGTGAAGCTTTTTCAGATTTGTTAAAACGGAGGTCGTCGCTAATCCAAGATGGCCGCCGTCTAAAAATATCACAAATTCTTAACAAATCTTCTTCTCATGAACCGCCATTAGAGATTTTAAAATTGTTCTTCACATGAACCGCTTGGCCCATGGTAGCCAATATTATGGTCCATGGGTAAAGCCTTTTCAGATTTGTTAAAATGGAGGTCATCGCTAATCCAAGATGGCCGCCGTCTAAAAATAGCACAACTTCTTAAAACATCTTCTCATGAACCGCTAGCCGGATTTCGACGTAACTTGGTAGAAATGATCGATGTACAATGCTCTTTCAAAGTTGTTAAAATGGTGACACCGGGGTCAAAAATGGGCGTGGCCCGTGGGGTCAAATTTTATTTTTGACCGAATATGGTCATGTCTATATCAAATCGAAGGTATCAACGAGGCGATCGCTCTGGTACATTTTTTGTCAAAATTGGATGGTCCTGTCATCCAAGGTGGCCGCCGAAAAGTCCAAAGGTTCTTTTATTAGAGCTTTCCAAATTCTTCTTCACACGAACCGCTTGGCCCATGGTGGCCAAACTTCACAGTTACGGTCCATGGGTGAAGCCTTTTCAGATTTGTTCAAACGGAGGTCGTCGCTAATCCAAGATGGCCGCCGTCTAAAAATAGCACAAATTTTTAAAAGAAATCTTCTCATGAACCGCCAGCCGGATTTCGCCTAAACTTGGTAGTAATGATCGATGTAGAATGCTCTTTCAAAGGTGTTAAAATGGTGACCCCCGGGTCAAAAATGGGTGTGGCCCGTGGGGTCAAATTGAAGGTATCGATGAGGCGATTGCTCTGGTGCAATATTTGTCGGAATCGGATGATTATGTCATCCAAGATGGCAGACGAAAGGTCATCCTTTTATGAGATTTTAAACATCGTCGTCTTCATGAACCGATTAGCCAATGGTCAGCAAACTCTACCTGTATGGTCCTTAGGTGAAGCCTTTCCAAAGGTGTTGAAATTAAGTTGGCCTGAAATCCAACATGGCCGCCGTCTAAATAATGCACAAATTTAAAAAAAATATTTTTCTCATGAACCGCAAGCAGGATTTCGACGAAACTTGGTAAGAATGATCGACGTACAATGCTCTTTCAAAGCTGTTAAAATGATGACCCCAGGGTCAAGAATGGGCGTGGCCCGCAGTGTCGAATTGGGGTTAAATTTTATTTTTGACCAAATATGGTCATGTCATATATCAAATCGAAGGTATCAGCAAGGCGATTGCTCTGGTTTACGGAATATGGTTATATAGTACATAAAATGTAAGGATTGCACTAAAGAGTTGGCTGGAAGCATCCTGTTGTGGTCTCCAAACCTCTGAAAGTTGTATAAGATATATCTGTACATATTGCGAGACAGCTCCTACCCTGGTGACTTCTCAAGTTTGTCGCATTGACATTTTGTGCCCGTCATGGGCTTATTTTGATGTATATCTAGTGAAAACTTTACATACCAGTATTTGCTTGATTTTTGTGACATTGCACAGGTGAGCGATATAGGGCCATCATGGCCCTCTTGTTGTATACAATTCTATCGTGTCTATATAGGGTACATTGTGTACACTACTCCTCTGAAACAGTTCCATCATTCGATCTGAAACTATACACACGTCTTCCACACATATTGTAGATGTGCACGTTGGTGTATTGATGCCAGAATGTTGTTTTTTTTAACAAAAAATTCACCTTTTCAACTCAGCCATTTTTTCTAAATTTTTCTATCCAATTCTATATAAGTTCTACTATATATACATCTCTACCTAAATTAATATACCTGTTTATCACAACAAGAGGATGAAATAATGCTATAATGATTTTCAAATTCTCATTAATGTTTCTTGCCTTGGTGACAGCTTCACATTTCTGCATCTTGCTGTCTGGCCCATCTTCGACATGCGTATTTTGTGACTTAAAGCACTCTTGTTGCCTTTATTATTTCACCTTTGACCCCTAATCGTGGCCTCTGATTGGTCAGTCTCAACAGCAAATTCAAGATGGCGGTGAATTTTAAAATAAATCGCTGTCGGTTCAGCTGAATTATGTCCATTTTTACAGTACGTATATGCGACGTAACCAACGACCCGGACATGTCCATTATGATTGTAATGCTTATTATGACAACTGTGGAGTCTAAAGCCAGCCAATATTGAAATTCATCGCAAAACAAAATCGGATATTTAATCAGATATAATACCGAATCTACCTAGCGTGAACGCCGCCATTTTGCTTTGAATGATGTCGCTAGATTTGTGACGTATGGTGAGGGAATGACGTCAAAACTTGACATCATGCACATTCAAACCATTAAGTTTAGTATGCGGTATAAATTAAATACATGATTAGTACCGTCAAATATAAAATATATTTGGTTTCGCCCCAACAACTTTATAGCTCGCCCCAATATATTTTATATTCAACGGCACTAACCATGTCTTTATTACATATATTTGCCTCCTGGCTCTACAGAGACCGAGATTGTAAACAATATTTTAAGGTATTAGATAAGATACACTTTGCTTCATAAGAGTGATGTGATATATGAATATAAAATAGGTGAATATTGTCTTGTTACTGTATACTATATGGAGCATTGAGTTGCCATCTCTGAGCCATAGTACAGTTTCACCACTTTGTGCATTTGAAACATACAGCAAATATGACAGTAAACCAAATAAAATTTGGTGCAATACACGAGACAGATATGAAAACGGCAAGCTATAAATATAATGCAAGCAAACTAACCAATAGACGAGATATCTGAGCATTTCTCCTATCAATCTCAAAATAAATTAAAATGTGTGACCTTTTCAATCTGATGCACAGCCTATGTTAGTGTACACGTAACCCATAGGTAAAGCCATATTTACTCGCATAGTTGGCGAATAGATACCAGGGACAATTATATACTTGAGTAACTGCTTACATGTCACTGGATTTGATAGCTAATAACAGAGTACAGTAGTGGGTAATAATTAAATTGGGTATATATGGTACGTGTTGTGTAATTTGATGTGATATATGAATATAACATATGTGAGTATTGTCTTGTTACTGTATACCATATGGAGCATTGAGTTGCCATCTCTACCATCTTTCTTTGTGCAAGCCATAGTACAGTTTCACCACTTTGTGTGTTTGAAACATACAGCAAATATGACCGTAAACCAAATAAAATTTGGTGCAATACATGAGACAGATATGAAAACGGCAAGCTATAAATATAATGCAAGCAAACTAACCAATAGACGAGATATCTGAGCATTTCTCCTATCAATCTCAAAATAAATTTTGATGTGTGACCTTTTCAATCTGATGCACAGCCTATGTTAGTGTACACGTAACCCATAGGTAAAGCCATATTTACTCGCAAAGTTGGCGAATAGATATCAGGGACAATTATATACTTGAGTAACTGCTTACATGTCACTGGATTTGATAGCTAATAACAGAGTACAGTAGTGGGTAACAATTAAACTGGGTATATATGGTACGTGTTGTGTGATTTGATGTGATATATGAATATAACATATGTGAGTATTGTCTTGTTACTGTATACCATATGGAGCATTGAGTTGCCATCTCTGCCATCTTTCTTTGTGCAAGCCATAGTACAGTTTCACCACTTTGTGTGTTTGAAACATACAGCAAATATGACCGTAAACCAAATAAAATTTGGTGCAATACATGAGACAGATATGAAAACGGCAAGCTATAAATATAATGCAAGCAAACTAACCAATAGACGAGATATCTGAGCATTTCTCCTATCAATCTCAAAATAAATTTTGATGTGTGACCTTTTCAATCTGATGCACAGCCTATGTTAGTGTACACGTAACCCATAGGTAAAGCCATATTTACTCGCATAGTTGGCGAATAGATACCAGGGACAATTATATACTCGAGTAACTGCTTACATGTCACTAGATTTGATAGCTAATAACAGAGTACAGTAGTGGGTATATATGGTACGTGTTGTGTGATTTGCCAGGTAAAAGTGACACACTGTGCGATTTGCTGTGTATGAGTGTATTTATAATGGTGGTTAAATGTTGTTAAAAACACAGACGATTAGCTACATTATATCATGTTATACTTCGAGTTCTTTGTCAAGCGGCAGAACAGGTGAAACTGGCTGATGGCTGGAACACACAAAGATGGCCAGATATAGGATACAGTAACGAGGCAGTATTCACATTATGTGAATCACATATATGTTATACATATATTCTATCACATTTACGAAGCAATTATTTTTTAATCAAACAATGATCAGCTATAGAACGGGTCCTTAAATTAAAAACTTTTGTTTAGTAATGATGCCTGCAATTCTGTTGTGTTTTTTTGCAGCATGGGGCCACCAAATCATACATGGCGCGACGCCATGCTAATACATGTATAGGCTGCATAAAATACTATGTCTATGTACCCCAAATCTCCAGTCACATGTTTGTCATAACTTTGTAAATCCTTCACTGGCTGTGACTGGAGAAATTGGGCTTATGGGATTTGTGTCCAGTGAAGTGCATCACTGCCAGTCTGGTGTTTCATGGATGGAATGGCCCTCAGATACATCTTTGGCATTCTTGTATGTCACAATGTGAGAGTTGAATCTTGTTATGAATTATAAGAGTAATACACTTATTTGGATGTCCTATTCTATTATTTTTAGGGGAAGGGGCCAAGTGATTTTGGGGTGGTATGGACCTGGCACCAGGTCAGGTTATTCTACTTTCAGGTCTGAATATATGCTTTTTTCGATGTTAATATTTGGGATTTCCCCCCAATGCAGTAGGTTAAATGCGGGATCGAACCTGTTGGCCCGGCTATACGTGTGACCTCAGCTGTCGATAGGCTGTTGAACACCAATAAATAAAATGGAATAGTGTAGATCCTGATCAGACTGTGCGGTTGCACAGGCTGATCTGGATCTACACTGGTCGCAAAAGCCATAAACCCCATTTCTCCAGTCACAAATGTGTGTAGCATCATCGTCTCTCCTGAACGGTGACAGCAAAAATGGCGTTCCAGTCGAGCGAGACTCGGATTTGCTTCGGTCTATTTAGGAAATAAAATTACCGTAATGCTTGCTAGTAGCACGACCCCCTTTATCCGATCAAAGCTTGATATTTTCAGCTAATATCTCTCGGACTTTTGAATCAAGTCTGGTTATTTAGGTTATATGTTATTGTAGTTACACAAAGCTCCAAATAAGCTGCATATTTGCTTAAATATCCAATTAAAATTGCAAAAAACCCAATTGAAATAAGTAGCGAGTATCAAAAAGCAATACAATATTTGTCTTATTTTCTATGAAAACACATCTTGGTATTTCATTAGAATTGTCTCCAAGACATGTTTTCATTTCGAAACAAACTATTAAATAATTGCTGTCTGTTGATGTGTAAACAGTAGTGTGATTTGATTTTACCCAATTAAAAGTTTTAAATACCCAATTGCTTCAGAAATGATGGAGTGACAATACTCAATTACTAATTCCTTATCTGGAGCCCTGAGTAGTAGTGTAATTTGTATGTCCGGAATTATTACAGTAGATCAGTAGATTATGAATTGGTAGAACAGTTAACCCATTAGAGACGAGATACAATTATAGTACATGTACATGCAGTATGAAACGTTTCAGAAAGTATTTTCATCTTGAAAGTAGGTACCGGTACATGTATGTTTGTTTGTTTATTAATGTTTAGCGGCCTATCAACAGCTAAGGTCATGTAAGGCCGGGCAAACGGGTTCAATCTCATTTTAACCTGCTGCATTGGGGGGAAAATCCCAAAATCAGAACGGAATATTTACATCGAGAACAAATATATTCAGCCCTGAAATTAGAATAACCTGACCTGGTGCCAGCGGTACATGTATGTGTTGTATGTTTTGTTAACAAGAAACGCTGCCAATGGCATGTATCCCATCGCTATTGTGGTTGATTGATAAACATGCACATCAAGCTTCAAGCTAATTGTTGATATGGAAGTCATTTCAACAATTGTGCATGGAAGGGAAGGAAATATTTACGATGATAAATATGCACATGAAGTTTCAAGTCAATCGGTCGTGCAGGTTTCAATTTAGGACTTCAGCATGTGGACTGGCCCATCCATATTTCATTCAAACGGGTCACCCACAACTCAAACTGAGCAATCCGTTTTGGTCACTAACATATACAGCCTGCATTTTTGACAGGAAAATGTGGTCTGTCAACGCACTTGGGTCCCCTATAGGTGATTGGAGAAACTCTTACAACTTACAAAAAATAAACGGACAGGGCCAGGTTGCTCAAAACATCTGTTAGCTTAACAGACTGTTAAATCCTTAACTGAATGGTTAAAATCTCTGTTAAAATTTAACCATTCAGTTAAGGATTTAACAGTCCGTTAAGCCAACTGATGTTTTGAACAACCGGGCCCTGACAAGCAGACGGACAGAAAGAATCGGCGGGGCCCTAATTATCTTCATTGTTATAATTCTTTTGATCAATTTTGGATTCAATGAAAATGGGGTTCTGACTACGGCAATGTTGGGCAATATCTGAGTAAGCTGTATTCAGATATTAAACCCATTAGATTCATAAGACTTAAAACTTAATACATTGTACTCTTAAAACTGTTAAACCGTGATAGCTGGAGGCTTGATACTTGGTATGTAGCTCCTTTATGAGGTGTAGATGTGCAAAGTACTGCATATTTTGATTGTTGATTTGCCTACAGGTTCGATCTCGCATTTCACCTGCTGCATTGGGGGGAAAATCACAAATATTTACGTTGAAAAAAGCATATACAAATGTATTCAGACCTGAAATTAGAATAACTTGACTTTGGTGCCAGGTCCATACCACATCAAAGTCATAGAATAGAATAGGAATAATTGTATCACTCTTATAAGGGGTATAACAAGATTCAAGTCTTGCATACAAGAATGCCAAAGATGTATCTGAGGGTGTTTCGTTAAAATGTAATCATTACTATTTATACCCCAAGCATACAAAGTATGTCGAGGGTATATAGTTTTCGTAATTCCGTCCGTCCGTTCGTCGACGTTAAAAGTTTTTGGGTACCCATTATCTCAGTAACGGTAGGTTGATTAACTTCTAACTTTATATACTTCGTTTTCATAATCCATATTTTCATTCCATACCACACCCATGCGGCCTTCATGTCCGAGGTCAAGGTCAAATTACTTAGAAATTTGCATCCGTAAGATTTGCGTTAAAATTTTCAGGTTTGTTTGTTTACCGGCCTATCAACAGCTAAGGTCAATTAAGGCCAGGTCAATGGGTTCAGTACTAAATCCCATATATTACCTATATTAATGGGGGGGAATATCCCAAACTCGGTTCTAACTGAATATTTACAATAAAAAATCTATATATTCAGCCCTGAAATCAGAATAATCCTGATCTGATGCCAGGTCCTCGCCACACCGGAATCACTTGGCCCCCTCCCAAAAGCAGTAGGATCAGTAATAATCTTACTACATTTATAATGGCCAATAACCCAATTCAACTCCTAGATAACAAAAGAGCCAAAGATACAAACGTACCCGAGGGCCAAACCAGGAAAATCGTGATTCCTATAAGGAGGAACCCCTTCCGTTAATTTACACTGTCGCGACCAACCACCTTCGGGTACCCGTTATCTTGCTACCCATTATCTGTACTTTTTTTTTAAATATTTGTGTGAAAAGATTTCTTTCGTCGGTCCAAGCGGTGTGTGAGGGGCGGTGAGGGGCTGGTATACGTGATCCCCTGCCCTCCTCACTTTCTCTAGTTATTCTTTGTATTTATTTTTGGATGTGCAATGATCATACTTTATAATCTTTATAATCTGTTCCGGTGACGCATTTAATTAGTATAAATAATTAAAAAATATCCTGCTGCATTTGCATATGAAAATAGCCTGATACCATCGCGCGTCACTATCAGTAAAATAAATATTACTCAATGATTATATCTGTATAGCGGGCACTTGTAATTTTTAGAACTGGTGGAATAGCCACACAATTATACATTTATTTATTTCCTATAAAGAACATTTTGTGCTGTACTGAGTGGGCATGTACCTTAAAAGCATCTTACTAAAGAGTTTTTTCATGGACCTTTCGGCAGCCATCTTTCATGACATAATCGTTCGATTTTGATTTGATACATTCATTATACATGTACATAATTCATTGCTAATTATGCTATGTATTATCACTGTTCACACCAACTTCAAAATTAATTGTCGGCCTAATTTGGCTAGCTGCAGACACATCAATTTAATTTAGTGTTAAACAATTAATTAGTACAATTGAATTAACATTTGGTGTTATCTTTAACCCTCAGATCGAGTTTAAAGTACATCGGCGGTGTGATTTAGGACTTCAATTAATCCCTAATCCCTGATCCCTAATGAGTCACGCTTTTAACACGACAGACGTACCTTGTCGTTTATCAAAATGTTTGCGAATTGTAGATCACGTGAGCCGGCTCGTCAGGATCTGCGGCATTCCTACGATCATGTACATTTTATATACACAACAAGAGTTGTCAGAGGACAACAAAGCACGCCCGGTGGCAGCAAAGGAACCGAGGGCACATTTGAAAACACAACGTGCTGGATAAGGGAAACAAAATTTATGAGCCATTTACCAGAGCGTGTTCAGGTTTTGAGCGTACGAAGTATTTGACCTTGACCCTGGGCTTAGCAGAAGTAGAGGACCCTTGGAGCAATGTGTGTGTGAAATATGAAGCAAATCCAAGCAAGGAAACAGAAAATATAGGCCATTCTAATTTTTGAAGACTGACAGACGGACGGACAGACAGACGGACGCCTACGACGCTGAGGGTATGCCATAAGCACGGCTTCCTTCGGAAGGTGCGCTAAAAATGACCCCTAATACAGCGTAATGTAACAGTTACTAACTTAATATCGAATAGCCTGGGCCGATAGTCTGTGTCAGTTACTTGGGGTTAAATATTACGAACACAGTGCATGGTTTCTTTATTTTATTTTAACATCATCAGAACTGGCGAGTCTAGGAACTCTCGTATCTTTACGCTGAAGCCAGTTTATTTAAGTCACTAAGCTGGTATACACCTGTCCACCACGCGTGTGTTAAGAAAAATCGATACTAGGAGAAACTGAATACACAGCGAGTACACAATGGTTTAACACGGATATGGCCCGCGGATATGTGTCGTAAAATGGACATTACTTGGTGGTTAAAAACGGTAAATTTACAAGGTTTATAGCGAAATAGCAGCCGACTGGCAATTTTTCTCGGACAGATTTTTAAGACTAGTTTTCAAATCTCAATCAGTCTGAACATTTTAGAAGCCCTGTACATGATCATATTTGGATAAGTGTGAAATTTGATCCCGTCCATCATCCCGCGGTCATTTTAACAAATCTGAAAGAGCATTGACTATCGATCATTCCTGCCAAGTTTTATTGAAATCGGTCGAGGAGTTTGCGAGAAGATTTTTTAAGAATTTGACCTAATTTTCTGAGGCGGCCATCATAGATTTTGAGACGGCCTCCATAAACTTGGAAAAGTCGCGGGAATACTGGACGAAAGGCCGGAAGGCCTCGTCCAGTATTCCCGCGACTTTTCAAAGTTTATATATTTTAACACATGAAAAGGCTTCATCCAGTGGACCATGAATGTGAAGTTTGACCAACATCGGCCAAGCGGTTCATGAGAAGAAGACGTTTGAATTCTATATTAAATGGATGATGAAATCATCCGATTTTGACAAAAGATGCTCCAGAGTGATCGTCTCCTCGATACCTTTGATTTCATATAACACGACACTATTTGGTCAATTTGGAAATTCGACACGCCGTGCCCCGTCCATTTTTTATCCTGGATTTCTTAATTTTAACAAATCTGAAAAACTATCGAACATTTCTGCAAAGTTACGTCAAAATCGGTCTGGCAGTTCCAGAGAAGATTTATTTTACTAATTAAACCTACTTTTCGACAGCGGCCATCTTGGATATGCGACAATGTCCATTTTAACAAATCTGAAAAGGAGTAATGCATAGACCATCCCAGTGACGTTTGGTCAATATCAGCCCAGCAGTTCAGAAGAAGACGTCGGAAAAGTGTTGACGGATGGACGGAAGTAAAGCGGTAACAATAGCTTACTTGAGCATATGACTTGGGTGAGCTAAAAATATGTGAGGAAGGTAACATTTTTATGGCTTAGTAAAATGTATTTGAGTGTTAATAATATTCAGATTTCATATGCACAGTTTGCTCAACTATGCCCGATATTCAAGTACATGTGGCTGCTTAGAATGTTCTAGAATCCCGATCCTGGTTTATTGAAGCCCATCACGCTCTACACTATATATTTGCATCGTCAACCGAGTAGTTCCACAATTTGATGATCCCGTCGTCGCTACATGAGGCCAGCAGCCCCGTCACTAGCGGATTCCAGCACACAGAGTTCACGTCCTGCTCGTGGGCCCGGTGTGCCGTTGCCGCCACACTAAACGACGGCTCGTTTCTGTCCGAGTCCATCTGTTCGTGGAACACACGTATGGAGTCATCGCCACCAGCCGTGACTATACTACCATCCAGATGGCTCCAGTCAACGTCAAATATCGCCCTGCTATGGTAGCCAGACAGGGTACACACACATTTCCATGCACTGTCTGACCCAACGGTCGGCACACCTTCCTTATTCCCCGGAGGATACTCCTGCCAGACCTTCACAGTTTTATCATCACTAACAGACACCAGCCGTGTCCCTGTGGAATCGAAACAGGTCCGCCATACGGTTGACTCGTGTGACTGTAGCGTCGAGAAGCAGGTCCAGTCGTCGAGCTCCTCACGGAACAGTTTGATCGTGTTATCGTAGCTGCAAGAGGCGAGAACCTCACTGTGAGGGTGCCACGTGACGTGCTTCACGTCCTGTGTGTGGGAACTGAGCACGCTTGCACACTCGTAGTCCTCGTCATCCGTCACTACAATACAAATATAACTGACATTCACAGAAATTAATATAAACTAGAAATGTGGCCTGTCGGCACACGAATGCCCCCGCTGGCAGCCAAAGAAAACAAGGCATATTTGAATGTGGATTTGTCACAGGGTGGCAGAGGACCATTGGATCAATGCGTGTGTGAAATGTGAAGCAGATCCGAGCAAGGAAACAGAAATTATAAGCCATTTACGCGAGCGTTAAGGTTTCAAACGCACCAAGTCTGTGACCTTGACCCTGGGCTTGGTGGGGGCGGCACGAATGAGGATTTGCCACAGGGTGGCAGAGGACCATTGGAGCAATGCGTGTGTGAAATGTGAAGCAGATCCAAGCAAGGAAACAGAAATTATAAGGCATTTACCCAGCGTTAAGGTTTCGAACGCACCAAGTCTGTGACCTTGACCCTGGGCTTAGCGGGGGCGGCACGAATGTGGATTTGTCACAGGGTGGCAGATGACCATTGGAGCAATGTGTGTGTGAAATGTGAAGCAGATCTGAGCAAGGAACAGAAATTATAAGGCATTTACCCAGCGTTAAGGTTTCGAACGCACCAAGTATGTGACCTAAACCCTGGGCTTGGCGGAGGCGGCACGAATGTGGATTTGTCACAGGTTGGCAGAGGACCATTGGAGCAATGCGTGTGTGAAATGTGAAGCAGATCCGAGCAAGGAAACAGAAATTATAAGGCATTTACCCAGCGTTAAGGTTTCGAACGCACCAAGTCTGTGACCTAAACCCTGGGCTTGGCGGAGGCGGCACGAATGTGGATTTGTCACAGGTTGGCAGAGGACCATTGGAGCAATGCGTGTGTGAAATGTGAAGCAGATCCGAGCAAGGAAACAGAAATTATAAGGCATTTACCCAGCGTTAAGGTTTCGAACGCACCAAGTCTGTGACCTTGACCCTGGGCTTGGCGGGGGCGGCACGAATGTGGATTTGTCACAGGGCGGTAGAGGACCATTGTAGCAATGCGTTTGTGAAATGTGAAGCAGATCCAAGCAAGGAAACACAAATTATAAGCCATGTAACTGAATGTTAAGGTTTCAAACGCACCAAGTCTGTGGCCTTGACCCTGTGCTTAGCGGGGGCAGGACAAATGTGGATTTGTCACAGGGCGGTAGAGGACCATTGGAGCAATGCGTGTGTGAAATGTGAAGCAGATCCGAGCAAAGACACAGAAATTACAAGCCATTTACCCGAGCGTTAAGGTTTCGAACGCACCAAGTCTGTGACCTTGACCCTGGGCTTAGCAGGGGCGGGACGAATGTGGATTTGTCACAGGGCGGTAGAGGACCATTGGAGGAATGCGTGTGTGAAATGTGAAGCAGATCCGAGCAAGGAAACAGAAATTACGGACACCGGTAACACTATATGCCACCCCTCACCATTCGGTGGCAGGGGCATAATAAGGCATTTACCCAGCGTTAAGGTTTCGAACGCACCAAGTCTGTGACCTTGACCCTGGGTTTGGCGGGGGCGGCACAAATGTGGATTTGTCACAGGGTGGCAGAGGACCATTGGAGCAATGCGTGTGTGAAATGTGAAGCAGATCCGAGCAAGGAAACAGAAATTATAAGGCATTTACCCAGCGTTAAGGTTTCGAACGCACCAAGTCTGTGACCTTGTCCCTGGGCTTAGCGGGGGCGGCACAAATGTGGATTTGTCACAGGGTGGCAGAGGACCTTTGGAGCAATGCGTGTGTGAAATGTGAAGCAGATCCGAGCAAGGAAACAGAAATTGTAAGGCATTTACCCAGCGTTATTAAGGTTTTGAACGCACCAAGTCTGTGACCTTGACCCTGGGTTTGGCGGGGGCGGCATGAATGTGGATTTGTCACAGGGTGGCAGAGGACCATTGGAGCAATGCGTGTGTGAAATGTGAAGCAGATCCGAGCAAGGAAACAGAAATTATAAGGCATTTACCCAGCGTTAAGGTTTCGAACGCACCAAATCTGACCTTGACCCTGGGCTGGTAACACTATATGCCCCCCTCACCATTCGGTGGCGGGGGCATAAAAATGTGTTCATAGAACACGGATGCCCCACATATCGCTTTGATACAGGTTGGCACCTGTAGAGGATCATTAGAAAAATGCGTATATGAAGTATGAAGCTGATGATACGTGAAAGAAAACAGAAATTATAAGATATTTACCCGAGCGTTAAAGTTTTTGAAGCACTAAGTATGTGACCTTGACCCTGGGCTTGGCGGGGGCAGGACGAACGTGGATTTGGCACAGGACAGTAGAGGACCATTAGAGCAATGCGTATATGAAGTATGAAGCTGATCCGTGAAAGGAAACAGAAATTATAAGATATTTACCTGAGCGTTAAAAGTTTTCGAAGCCCTAAGTATGTGACCTTGACGCTGGGCTTGGCGGGGGCAGGACGAATGTGGATTTGGCACAGGGCGGTAGAGGACCATTAGAGCAATGTGTATATGAAATATGAAGCAGATCGGTCGAAGGATGAAGAAATTATTAGACATTTACCTGAGCGTTAAAGTTTTGTGACGGACGGGACGGACGGACGGACGGGACGAACCGACAAGGGTAACACTAAATGCCCCCTGCACTATCGTGGTGGGGCATAATAACTAGAAAATGTCTTCATAGAAGATGTCCCACATATTGTTTTGATAGTAAACAAGGCAAAATTCCAAAGGGGAGATAATCCATGACCCCGGGGTCGAACAAAAATCAAAATAAACATTGCGTATCTACTCATCATAAGGAAGCTACATACCGAGTTTCAGGTGTGTATCTATTAGGTTTTAAATGTTTTACGACTTAAGCCAAAATTGGAAAATTCTAAGTAAAGTCGAAAAGGGGGAGATAATCAATGACCCCAGGGTCGAATAAAAAATCTAAATAAATTTTGCACATCTACTCAAGATTGCTACATACCAAGTTTCAGGTCTGTAGCTAGTACGGTTTAAAAGTTTTACGAGTTACAAGGCCAAATTCTAAGTCAAAAAGGGGAGATAATTCATGACCCAGGGGTCAAACCAAAATAAACTTTGCGCATCTACTCATCATAAGGAAGCTACATACCAAGTTTCAGGAGCGTAACTATTAGAGTTTAAAAGTTGTATAACTTGCAAGCCAAAAGTGGAAAATTTCAAGTCGAAAAGGGGGAGATAATCCATGACCCATCATAAGGAAGCTACATACCAAGTTTCAGGTCTGTAGCTATTACGGTTTAAATGTTTTACGACTTACAAGGTTGGTGACGGATGGGACGGACGGACAAGGGTAACACTAAATGCCTCCTCCACTATCGTGGTAAGGCATAAAACACGTTTTCCTTACAAACAAGGTTATTGTTTGTTTATTGGTGTTTAACGGCCTATTAACAGCAACAGTCATGTAAGGCCAGGCGAACGGGTTCGATCCCATTTTAACCTGTTGCATTAGGGGGAAAATCCCAAAATCAGAACAAAATATTTACATTGAGAAAAAATATATTCAGCCCTGAAATTAGAATAACCTGACCTGGTGCCAGGTCCATACCACGCCAAGTCACTTGGCCCCTTCCCTGAAAATAGGATTACAAATAATCGTAATACTCACATACGGGGTATAACCAGATTCAACTGTCACATACAAAATGCCAAAGACGTATGTGATGGCCAAACCAGGTCTCCATTCGAAATTCCGGTAAGGATGACCCCAATCGTTAAATTACCCATCGCATGCTCCCACCTGCCACCCAAGTACAAACAAGGTGAACATAGTGACCTTGGGCGGTCGGACGTGGATCGAATTCAAAACAAAGCATCATCCTGTGATGAATCGGTTCACATGTTATTGAAAAATGAAATTGTTCACTCACGTATAGAGGGGTAATTATATACATGTACATAAAATCAGAGCTGAAATTTCACACTTATTGGGGCAGGCATCATTCTGGCAGTTCCATTACACAGAAAGCAATTACCAAAATCAGTAGAAAGTTCTCACCTAGAGAAATACAGTTCCCGTCGTAGCAGGTACACACTTAATAGGCTAAGTACAGAATTCTGCTATAAACTGCACCTTCAACGGACACACTTATTAATTAATTGGCCGTCGATACCACACCCTGCTAATCATGGCAAAGTCCTCCAATAAATAATAAACGAACATGCAACAGAAAACCTCAGTGCTTCTAGTGAAAGGAGGTCTTTACAGAGACAAGGTTGTGATTGGAGAAATGGGGCCTATGGGTTTTGCGACCAGTGTAGATCCAGATTAGCCTGTGCATCCGTCTGATCAGGATCTGCACTGTTCACCATTCCTTCAATGAGACAGCTTCATGCTTCTAACAAGCAGTATAGATTAGCATCACGCTACAGGCGTGTGCTATGTGATCAGGAGCAACACTGGCCACAATCAGTTAAGTCCCATTTCTCCAGTCACAGACCGATATATGTCTGGGGCCCGTTTCACTAAACTTCGTACAACTAAAATGTTCGTAAGTAAATATTTAGGATCGTCTGGAAATTCCAATTGATGGATTTACATATGCAGCCTATGCTCAATAAATGTAAATCCAATAATTGTTTACAAGAACACATTGTTAATGTGAAATTTACAGACTATCATAATTTGCACTTACGAACATTTTAGTCGTACAAAGTTTAGTGAAACGGACCCCTGGTCCATATAGATCCCCATCGGCATAATACTTCATAAACATTGCTAGATTGACTGAATTCTGACAAGCATAGATCATGACTGCGTGAGTCCAACCCTCGCTGGTCACTGTAATCACACTACTGTTTACACATCCACAGACAGCAATTATTGAATAGTTTGCTTCAAAATGAAAACATGTCTTGGCATTTCATTAGAATTTTCTCCTTGGAGACAATTTTAATGAAATACCAAGATGGAAAATAAGAAAAAATATGCTATATTTGTGGTCTGTTGATTGTTATCTGAAGCATGATAAAGGTACCATAAATTTTGTATTGCCTTTTGATACTCGCTACTTCTGATTTCAATTGGGTTTTTGACCATTTTAATTGGGTATTTAAGCAAATACGCATATCTGTAATACCAGCACCCATGAATGAGATATTTTGTGATTCCAGATAGAGAGCTGCGTATTGTACCTTCCCAAATCCAGACACTCTTGTCGCGACTACAAGTGGCGAGCAGGTTGCCGTTACACGCCCATGACACCGCCTTCACTTCGTTCTCGTGGCCCTCGAGGGTGGCTATACACTCAAACTCGCCCTCCTTCCGCGACCAGATACATGTCGTCGCATCGAAACTCGCGCTCGCCAGGTAGTTCCCACATGGTGACCAGGAAACTGACCTGTAGCCGATTTAACCAAAATTGCAAAGTATGCTTATCGCTTATCTTGCTATTTAAAATACACTTTGAGGGAGAAATTTTCAATTTAAGAATAAATGTATTAATTTCTTATTATACTGAATTTATTACATTATCACAGCCATTTTGGCTGTGATAATGTAATAAATTCAATATAATAATTCTGCATACGTTTAATCATCAAATATATGCAGTCATTAATTCTATATGAAATAATGCATTTCGGGAAAAATAAATCATTATTCCCTCAAAGTATACTTATCTAGATAAATATGGTTAATAATTTTGATGGTGTACAACAGTCTTATAAATATGATACGAAACTTGGAAAATCATGAGCAAATTCCCTTTCAACTATTTACAGGGCATCATCAGTGTTAGCAATGGCAGTGGTTGTCGGTTTGATATCACGCTACTCATGATTTTTCAAATTTGGTAACCTTTTTACAGGACTTACAATATTTGACATCAGATTAGTAAAATTATAAAGTGATCAAAGCCTACACTGCTTGCTATTTGGTCATTGAGATGCATTTGGATGGATGTGACTAGGAATGTGCTTTTTGTTAGGATCTACATTTGTTGCAAATGTTGCAGGATTATTTTGTTTCAAAGCTTCCAAAAGTAGTGAGTTCCATATGAAGCCCGTGTGAAATTGAATAGGTCCCAGCAACACCAAGGTCATTTAAGGACGGGACCTCGGTTTCAAGTCTCATCCGACAGACCCAGGGATTCTGCTTTTTGTATTATTTTTTTTGAAGTGGATTTTTTTATTTTCAGACCTGTGGGATGGAAATACTGAAATGGCTAAGGCGAGGTTTGTACCCACAAACTCTGAATTTCTGTTCTAACTCCTAGGCCACAACCCATCCCCAGTGACCATAGAATGTAATATGTGGTTGTGACTAGAGAAATGGGACTTATGGGGTTTTCAACCAATGTACATGTAGATCCAGATCAGCCTGTGCAAGCAGTCTGATCATGATGCACTGTTACCCATTCCATAAATGACACATCGTTCATGCTTCTAACAAGCAATATAAATCGTTACCAGGCAGCAGGAGTGTGTTATTTTATCAGAAGCTACACTGGTCGCAAATTCCATACTTCATTTCTACAATCACAGCCACATACAATAATTACCTAATTGTCCGCTGATGGCCGTCCGAGAGCACTGATTTGCAGACCCAGTTATCGCCTTCCCGGCCCCAGACCCTGATAGTTTTGTCTCCACCGCAGGATGCAAGCAGGGTACCAGCGGCGTTCCAGGAAACACACCACACCTGGTCCATGTGACCCTCCAACCGACACTGCTCCGTCAACTTGGCCATCCCCACCTACAGCAATAGCCTGAACATATGAGCAGGGTACCAATGGGAGACATACCACATCTGGTCCACGTGGACGACGACAGGGAAAGCGGCCACTATAGTCACACCTTCTGCTAAAGCAGATGCGACAAGTAGTAACGTGAGAACTCTGCTGCAAGTTTTGCCGTGATTGGTTGGTGAACAATTGTCCCAGTCTCGCTTGAATTTAAAGGCACACCAGTCCAGGTAAATGTAATTGATTAATACCTTATATAACAAGTTACCCATCTCTGTATAGTAAAAATTTATGTCTAACTAATCAAAATAGCATTCTCCAAGTAGAGCTGGGACGGGTAGTAATTTTGGACCCGGGTACCCGGGACCCTATTACCCGCAAGTACCCGAGTACCCGGTGTTCAATTATTTCCCTTGGAATAAAATACATACTACTTCCATTAGAGTTGTGTTTCATTTGTCCCATGACCTCCGGACATCATTATGGCCAGTAACACAAACAAAAGCCAAGTTTGGCAATACTTTTCTGTAATTCAAGAATAACAAAAATCAAAATGCAATCTGCGACCTGGAGTTAAGTTACCGAGGTGGGGGAACAATGATATGCAGCCTGGCAGGTAAGAGTTCGTTTATAAAACCCATATAAATGAATGTTTAAAGAAGTTAATGTTATGTGCAAATAACCCGCGGGTAACGGGTAACGATTTTGTACCTGGGTAGTAGCTAACAATATGCGTAGCGGTAATCAGCGAGAGCGGAAGTATGACTATTCATTCTACCCGGGTAGGAGCGTTACCCTACCCAGGACCCGGGTACTCGAGTACTCGTCCCAGCCCTATCTCCAAGTAACTTGCTTCTTTCTTCAGCCATATGTTTTTCTTAAACAAGAACCGACGATTGTTTTGTGAAAATGTTATGCCCGTAGCTGCTATTTTAAGAAAAATATCGTTAAAAAAATGCCATTTTTGTCCGATAATCTGTACTGTATGGCTTTACTACGACACATTGTGATTATGAACACAAACATCAGCATCTACAGAAAGATATCTGTGTTTTCCCAGAGTGCCCCTAAGTTCAGTTGACTGTAATGTAGGCTGTAAATTCCTCAATATCAGTCAACGATAATAGGTTACACACGAATACGGGATATCAGCTGATCAGTGTGGAGTTTAGTAGGAAGATATTATTGGAATTCAATGAGTGACAGTCATCACCAACAACTTTAAATGGGACTGCGATTTTATTAATATCTATATGTTACAATATAACTACAAACAAATAATTACTTTTGAGAACTTAGAAGAAAATTATTTCTCAACTGTACTAATCTGTGGGCTTCACTTGTTTGTATGGTCCAGGGTGGAAAACGGCACTAATGTGAAAATAGGCACTGCCTAACAATGGGAAGAAATAAGTGATAAATGCTCATTGTAACTTATGTACTGCATTTTGCTCGGATTGAGTGGTTGCAGTTCCCCAACCACAACATAGTGTATGTTCTTCACATTATTTCTAAATATGCTTTCCTCTTAATTCTTGTTTGTAGTGACGTGCGACCCATTACTTATTATATGATAGGTGATTTTCGTTTCACCATGAGGGTGAACATTCGTCGTTCGTATAAATCTTATTGTCCATATTACTAACGGCCTATGTATACACAACCACTATTTTTTTTATGAACATTCATGTTAATGGTGCGACACTGTAATTTAGTAGTGTATGTTGTTCTAGTCTAGTCTATGCTCTAGTCAATTTAGTTTAAACATAGTTTATTGCATATAAGTACAATGGGCTTGGGCTACAAGTTCTTACAACATTAGTTCTAGTCAGTTAGCTCCGGCTCCATTCTTTATTTCCATTATACTGTATTGTTTTACTTCATTGTATGTACCTTCATATTTGACCGCATTATCTGTATACCAGTAAAACAAGTCCTGTCATAAGGAATATGCATATACTTTACTTGCCGTTTTCTGCTCGTACACATGTTCGTATTCATCATGTTCATATGGAGAAAGTTCATATTCTTTGCTAAGGTATAGCAAATGATAACAATTCAATACCATGTTCATTATGTTACCCAAAATTAATTCAAGCTTGTATTGTTTTCAGCTTTCACCGCATACGTGTACCACGCGCACATACACACGGGCGTATTTAGAAGGTACCACGGTTTTATCTATACCATAAACATAGAGACTCGAACCAAGTGTTGTTCTTTATACCAGCCGTTGTAATTGGTTAGCTGGCTGCTGCTCCGGCATATCAGTACAGCAGTACTCCTTTCGTCAATATCAATTAACTATTCATTACATGTTCCAATAAATAAAACATTATATTAAACGCAGATGTCACGCCTTGTCATAAATTCATGTGATGCTTATCTTGTTTCAACATGTACATGCGAACTTTGGTAACAAGACGCCCATTAGCTAGATTTCGCTCATAACTTGTGTCGGGCGATTAGTGCTGTCTTTTTCAATGCATATAATCAAGTCCATCAACATGGATCAACCGAAAGTAGTTTTTATGGCGCACTAATATTTGCTAACATTAACTGATAGCTAATGTACATTTAATAATATATTGACATGAAAAATTCAATAATCAATGTCATATGTTAACAATCTCGTGTGATATAATAGTCAATATTTAGTGTACTTATCTAATTTGGAATTACTTTTATGGCGCGTAATCGAAAGCGGAAATGTTGCAAGGCATTTCCGGTGTCTATTAAATCCAAATTAGGAAGATCTTTTGCAATTTTGTTTATTTTGATGAACAATGTCGAAGTTAAAGAAATATGTCGAGGAGTGCAAGAACCAGAAGAACGCCGAGTTGGAACTCATTGACCGCGGCATCTCCGAATTAACGGATGTACCTGGATTGTGTAGGTTTTATGGAAGCAAGTCAAAACGGCCCTTGGTCAAAACGGCCCCTGGTCAAAACGGCCCGGATTTGGTCAAAACGGCCCCCACGTTTTGTGAATTTGGTCAAAACGGCCCCTACTAAACGGCCCCCTATTATATTTTATATATTTTTTATTTTTTTTTCAATATATATATATATAATATGAAATAGGCACTACCTATGACGGGCGACGTTAGTATGTGAAACTAAATTTACCAATTGATAGCTTTAATTACCATGATGTTAGTATGCTATAAACGGTATTGTAGTATTGCAGAACTACTTCCCGCATCCACCACAGTGTTACAACTTCTCTATTATAATTAAATGGTGTCATTGTCACACTTCTCTTATTTGAACCAGTGATACAATTTAGATATTTCCGTTTCATATATAGTACATTAATAGCCTAGGCATAGTGGAGCGCGTGGTCGAGCGGTCTGAGGCATCGGTCTGCTGATCTTACGATCGTGGGTTCGAGCCTCGCATGCGTTGTTTCCTTGAGCAAGACACTTTATCCACACTGCTTCAGCCCACCCAGATGTAAATGGATACCGGCTAAATACCAGGAACATCGATTGTATTTGATTGTATGTACATGTACTTATGAATAAAAATATGATCCACTAGTGATAAGCCTCAGTATTGAGGGTAAACAGTATACTGGCAAAAAGCAAAGCTTAATAGAAAAACTGTATTAGTACATTTACGATCATTTTAAGAAAAAATAACAAGGCTAAGAATCTTCAGTGATATTATTCCCAATTTTCGCAATCTCAATCGTCATTGAGCACGACTGTCACTTCGAGAGTTATACACATTTTGCCCATTTTTGATATGAATTGTGTTAAGTTTTACATTTACTTTTTTGATTAACCCAGTGCTGTGTCAGATGTGTTTGTATCCTGGACTACAGCAACAGGTGCACTAGACGCACACTTGCAATGCATACTTTGTTCTGGTAGTCGTGTTCCCCAATTATCCCGGATCGCTTGACTATGTCTTGTATTTTTAAACTCACATCAGCGAAGTTAAGTGCAGCGTGGCGGCTTTAGAAATTCTCCAGGTGTGTCCTTCCAGTGATGCTATTATTTTCTCGATCCCTGGTGGTCTTTGAGCACATTTTGACCATTTTTCGTATTAGTTTTGTCCTTTTTACATACAGCTTCACTTAAGCTGTTGGTAAGAGGTACTTGTGTCATGAACTGTGAATACAGCACAGGCCGTGACACAACCGAGCAGGCGCAATAAAACAGCAGTTACAATGCATACTTGTTTCTGTTAGTCATGTCCACAGAGTATCATGGATCGCTTGACTTTGTCTTGTAAACAAAATCACAACATGTGCGCTTTCTATCCAATGATATTGAGAGAGATATAGTGTGCTTCTATCTAACGATGTTGAAAGATAGAGAGAGAAATATTATGGTTTCTATCTAATGATGTTGAGAGAAGGTGGGTGGGGTTGGGGGGGAGAGATATATTGTGGTTTCTAGGTAATGATAAAGAGAGAGACATAGACAGACAGAGAGTGAGATAGAGAGAGACATACATACATACATACAGACAGACATACAGACATAAAGATAGACAGAGAGAATGACAGAAAGATAGACAGAGGGACAGACAGAGAGAGTCAGACAGACAGAGAGAAGATATACAGACAGAGAGAGAGAGAGAGACATGGATGTGGGAGAGAGTGAAAGAGATAGAGAGACAGGCAGACAGAGACATGGGTGTAGGAGAGAGAAAGGTGTTAAAATAAATACGGAATAATGAAACTCCATTTTGTTGCAAATTGTTTTTCTTTTTTTTTCCATAAAATATTCCAATGCGCATTTAAGGCATTTCTACTCCGATCATTTAAAACGCATATTTTCAAGCGTCTCTCGGGGGACTTTAGTCTTCCTAACGACGACACAATTTTGAAATGCAGTAACTTCGTAAGCTATATTATGTATACTTTCCGATGTTATCTACATTTTGTTTTAGAAGCAGTTTGCCCTTTGGGCCAAATTATTCGTCGCCCGTATTAGTAATACCACGTGTCGTAAAAACACCTGCTTGGTTTAACGGTTTACGGTAAAACAAATTTACACTTTCAATCATATGTTCAACCTAGTTTCACTGAATGGTATGTTTTCATATACGCGTAACATAAAGCGGGCGACAAAGAGTCGCCCGTATAAAAAAATATTCTTAATATTCGTCACAGCACGCCTATTACAAAGATACTGGTGAGGGGAAGGGTTGGACTATCAGGCATGCTCTGTATCGCTGAGGTGTGGGAAAACTGGAGATAAACCAAAACTAAATTACATAATGTAATTTATTATTTATCAAAAGATGCAATATGGCGGCGATGCGCGTACACTGTCGACTATCGAAGAAGTCGTTGAACCAAACTAAACTCATGTGTAGACCCTAAGCAAAAAGACCCAAAAGGATGCATCGGTCATATGCGACCAGTGTAGTCCCAGATCAGACTGCACATTGGTGAAATCTGATCCATACATTAACTGACGCTCCTGCATGTATATGTGGCCAGTGACTGTGTAGTCCCAGATCAGACTGCACATATGTGTAGTCTGATCAGAACCTACACTGATGCGTCGGAAGTTAAACAAAGGGAAACAACGGTATATGGCTATCGGATATGGCTATCGGCCAAATATGACCGATAATCCACCTGGACGGCCTCCGATTCTGTGTGAGATTCTTTCGTACACGCAAATTTCGCTTTGGATGGGATATACAAAATGCGAATAACTGAATAAATGCTGGAAACAGCGATTTGAAGTGAGTATATTCACACACCTAATACCTTTATCGATTGCCAGAGATAGAAGTCATACATTTAATCGATGTTTATTGTGTTTGTGCGAGCCGGAAAATATAGGGCTCTTTCTATAATAGCCATATTTATACTCACCTTTATAAATAGAATATGGTACTGTACGAGACCAAGTGGGTGGGGTAATGGGATTTTTTTAATAGGAATTTTTTTGGTGTCATAGGTCCGAGTCTTCCACCTGTGATTTTGGGGGGCCGTTTTGACCTGGGGCCGTTTTGACTGTAATCCTGTTTTATGAGCCATAAATTAATAACGTGTTTACATTTTGTTTTAACTTTACTCTCTTTAGCCCGGTACAAACAGTTTTCCTCCACCTTACAATGTTATTTGCAATTTTCACAGTTGGGTAAGACACAATTGTAAATTTCAATACAGTAACATTTCTGCGTAATAATACTGAAAACTAGAGCAGCTGAAGCTGCATCAACGGTTTGAGGCTTGATGTACTGACAAACGTACACTGGCAAAGTGATTAGAAGACATTGCCAATGACGAAAACATATGAAACTCAAAAAAAATTGATGCAATTCCAATGAAATTGAAAAAATAAAGTTTTGTATTTTCAGAATCGCTTGACTATTCTAAGCATTTTTCATTATATAACGTTCTACGAAATGTGTACCGTTAACCCCCTAGTCTGACATTGAAGTTAAGACGATTCTAAAGCACTCACAGCATGTCAGTTCGTATATAAAACCAGTGTCTGATACAGCCCACCATACCTGTCTGGCCTCCACCTCGAAGTTTGTCAGCTGTACACACTGTTCTAGGCGGCTAAGTTTATATGCTCGTTCTCAAACTTCAAATGCATGTAGCTCGCGCATTTGAGCAGATAGCTAAAAACTACCAGTGAACCGGAGATAGAGAATTTTATTGGCTTTTTAATGCAAAAAAAATATTTGAAATCGGTTGAATAATAAGGAAGTTATGACCATTTCAATTTTTTTTAAAAAACTTCAAATGCCTACAACTCTCTCATTTGGGCAGATAGCCAAAAACTACCAGCGAAACGGAGATAGAGAATTTTGTTGGCTTTTTAATGCAAAAAAAATATTTGAAATCGGTTAGATAATAAAAAAGTTATGACCATTTCAAATTTGAAAAATTGAAAAAAAAAACGTCCAAGTTTGAAAGACAATAGAATCAGAACTATTCAAGCCATTGCTCTGAAAAATATCATCTTCTGTGCGGATGAATGTCCCGCGTGACGCTGTCAAAAAATTATGTTGCTGAGATTACTGTACAAATTGGAAACTGTTTTCAAAGACCACCCGTTAAAATAAAATAAAAATCTGAAATTGTTGATTTTTTTCATTTTTCTCAATTTCACATGTCTATAGCTCTCTCATTTGAGCAGATAGCCAAACATTGTCAGCGAAGCGAAGATAGAGAATTCTCGCAGCTTTACAATTCAAAAAGAATTTTTGAAATCGGTTGGAAAATAAGGAAGTTATAGGGAATTATATGATATATGACGTCACTTCCGGTTTCGTAGAAAGTGACGTCATGAGAATTCTGAAAATTGCGTTATTCTCGTCTCACTGTTGATGCGAATCGGTATACAAAATTTGAAGTCGATCCGACCAGCGGTTTGGGCTGTAGTCTCGACGGCTGAATAAAAAGAAAAAAAAGAAGAAAAAAACCAACGAAAACAAAAGGTTTGAGGAATCAAATTCCTCAAACCTAATAAAAATGTGTTGCCTTTGAAATGTTGTTGTAAATCAATGTTTTCTTGCGTGACCCACTTCCTGCTGGTCGTCATAATACACAACCACTTTTCATCCACTGCTTACGACATCTACACAACTGGCCAAAAAGTATGCAAAGTAAAAGCTAACTCTGATGAAAATGTAATGTTTGTAAACTCCAACTCTAAAAAACTGTCTAAACTTATTTACAATGCTTTTTATCCTGTTTACTACAATAATTACTGGGTTGTAATGATGTCACCAGTGCAGTTAGTACACAGAAACGTATCACACACTTGATGAGTTGTCATATTGTTGGGGTCGTATATTGTATGGCTACCTTGCAGATGTATGCGCATTTTGCTGAAAGAGAATAACTATCATTTAGGCACAATAAAAAACAAAACACTAGATATACAAAGGTATACTAGGTATACAAAGATACTCGTACAGACAATCAGTATTGGAAGTACAAAAATAAAATCACTACACCAATAACAACAGCGGCTATACTTTTTCTAATTTTTGGCCGTCAGTATACTTTTGGCAACCTTCCAGCAGCTCGGACCTAGGCGGGAATTCCGAGGCTATCATACATTATACTACTGAGTCACACAGCAGGAATCACGAAGCTGGGGTTGGGAATTATGCTGCGATTTTGTTTTGGAAATCTACATTGCATTTCCCACGTTCTGACGTATTTTAGATAACTATGTTCAACAATATATTTTGCTATTTTTATAGGAATCCTTTTGAAATCATAGAGAATGGCAGAATAATTTATGATATTTGCTACCAGGGCTTTTCCCCAGGGATAAACACCGAGGCATACCATTACATCGTCACGAGTCAAGCCACTATCTGCTTTTATGATGAAAGCTTAACAAATTAAAAAACAGAAAAAGTCCGGAAAATATCGCCTAGCCAGTTGCCTTGATGCGCCTCAACGTGGATACGGCGCGCTGGTTAAAATTCAGAGTTATATTACCGTAAATGTGTTATATTTGATATTAACTCTTTGCAGGCTAGCAGTGAAAATAACAACAAACACATTAGGACTATTTTTATGCCCCACCACGATAGTGGAGGTGGCATTTAGTGTTACCCATGTCCGTCCGTCACCAACTTTGTGACTCATAAAACTTCTAAACCGTAATATAATGGTATGTAGCTTCCTTATGATGAGTAGATGCGCAAAGTATATTTCAATTTTTGATTTAAAATTTGTAAATTTTGCCTTGTGACTCGTAATACTTTCTTTTAGACCGTAATAGCTACAGACCTGAAACTTGGTATATAGCTTCCTGATGATGAATAGATGTGCTCCGTTTTTTTTATTTGACCCCCGGGCCATGTATTATTTATTATCTTCCCTTTCTCGACTTAGAATTTGTAAATTTTGCCGTATAAATTGGGACTGCTGTAACTAATGTTGCTAAAACTTGTAGCCCAACCAGTTTGCTCTTGTAAATTAACCTGAATTTATTAACTGTAAAGTTACATTGTAAATTTAGAGCAATAAAATATGTTTAAACTAAAACCTGAAACCTGAAACTTGATATGTAGCTTGCTTATGATGAGTATATGCAAAAAGTTTATTTACATTTTCATTCGACCCTGGGGTCATGGATTATCTCCCCCTTTTCGTCTTAGAATTTTCCAATTTTGGTGTGTAAGTCGTAAATTTTTTAAACCCTTATAGCTACACATCTGAAACTTTGTATGTAGCTTCCTTATGATGAGGAGATGCGCACAGTTTATTTCTCATTTGACCCCTAGGTCATGAATTATCTTCCATTTTTGGCCCTGGGTCATGGATTATGTCCCCTTTTGGACTTAGAAATTTGGACTTGGAATCTTATTTCTCTCTGTAACTATGTCTTGGAATCTCATTTTAATTGACAATATTTACAGAGAAAAATGTAAGAAAATATAATTAATTTTCATCTTCTATTTTTAAACTCTTTATAGCTCACAAGTTTCCCAGCCTGCAAAGAGTTAAGTCCTCAGACTTGGGATGAGACAGACTTGCGATGAATGGATGATTACATGCAGCATTGTAATTTTGTATCATTATGATTTCAACAAATCGACTTTGGACAAGACACGTTGTTGCACTTAGAAAGTATAAATATTTCACAGGCCCGTACACAGGGGGTGCGATGGGTGCATACGCACCCCTCTAAACCCTTTAAATAATACATGCCTGTATAGTGGTATTGGCTCGTGATGAGCCGTCTCATCAGGATCTGCACTTTTTGCAAGTACTTTTTAGAACAAAAACGCCCATTGGCCCATGTTCATAAATGGACTAGTCTGAAAATCATTTTGTGATGATTGGATTGGTTGCAAAATTAACATATCAAAATCCATTCCAGTTACTTGGGGGTGAGAGGTCTGTCCGTGGATGTGCCAACAAAATGTTTAGCCCTTTGCGCCGTCAGGCCTCTACAGACAATTATCTTTACATTTGAGAGTTAACAAGCCTTGTGATTGTTTACCTAAGAAGATGTGCGATTTCAACAAAATTTACAGAAATTTTCTTTAAATGACAGACATTTGATGACATTTTTCATACCAACTGCTGAATTTGACCGCATTTACTGTCAAGATTTAGTCAATTTCGTCATCATTTATGGAAATTCCATAATTTCTGTAAATTTAGTTCACAAGATATTGCACATCTTCTTTGCTACAAAATGTCATTGCTCGTCTCATTTGTCCCCCACTTCTCTTGTTGATGCTTCTGACAAAACTTGCCTGGTTGCAGGGGCCTGCTTCACTAAGCGTCGTACGACTAAAATGTTCGTATGTGCAAATTTAGGATCGTTGATGTGTCCTCAATCACGATACATGTACATACACCATGTTTATTACTTATTAATTATCACTCTTGTATGTCTTTCAGTTGACCTGAGCCATATCACCAGGCTAACATTGACCCATAACAAAATTGCAGGTCAGTATGTTATTACCTACACAGATGTAGTAATGCACTTAAAGGTACATGCCCACTCAGAAGGCACAGAATGTTCTTTATATCAGAGGCATCACCTGAGACATTTCTGGCATTCTGAAATTTTAGAAGCCCGGCACTAAATGTATACATTTTAAATCAGACGTCAATTTCCACACTGATATTAGGGACGATGACCATGTTTCCTTAAAATGTTAACGGACATTACTTATTTATTCTCTATATTTATTTTTTGATGTGCAATGAACATACATTATAATGTCAAAAATATTATTTTATCAGTAAAATAAATATTACTAAATGATTATACTATTCTAATTTCAGGGCTGAATATGTTGTATCGCGATGTAAATATTCCGTTATGATTTTGGGATTTTCCCCCCAATGCAGCAGGTTAAAACGGGATTGAACCTGTTTGCCCGGCCTTACATGACCTTAGATGTTGATAGGCCGTTAAACACCAATAAACAAACAAACAAACTAAATGATTATATCTGTATAGCAGGCACTCGTAATGTTTAGAACTGGGGGAATAAGGACACAGTTATACACTTACTTAATTCCTATAAAGAACATTTTGTTCCTACAGATTGGGCATGTACCTTTAATTTACATGTATGTTTCTGTAATTTCTGAATATAATATATGTGTAAATAGATAAGCAGTGAAACCATTGTTATGTGCATCATCATCCATGATCAGTTCATTCACTATGACGAGGAAATATTTAGCTCGAGTTGTTTTAAATTGAATAGTGCACAGAGTCAACTAAAAACAATAATTACTCTTGAGAAATATGAAAGTCTTCATTAATTCCTGTCTGTATACATGTATGATCAGACCGTGATGTTGGAACACCATTCAATCACTCAAGCCATCATTAATTCACATCCCATATTTTACAAACAGAATGTCATGTGATTACCGTAATAACCATAAATATATGGACAATATTTGTTTTGGAAAACCCCTACAAATCACAGGTGTTCGGCATGTTGATAGGATAGTGTATTATATTTTTTTAGACATGTAGAACAAAAATTAAAATGTATTCTATTGTCAATGTATATGATATATTCATTGACAATAGAAAGAATTCGTACATTTTAATTTTTATCTACATGTCTAAAATGTATAATACACTATCCTATCAACATGCCGATTGCCTGTGCTACAAATAGGGGTTTTGGTTTTCCAAAACAAATTGTGTCCAGCTATACTGTTATTGTGATAAACCAGTACAACCATACTAACTAACCCTAATTATTGGGACACATTTAGGGTTAGTATGATAATTATACTCTTTGGTTTCCAATGATAAAGAGTATATATGTGTTGTTTCCCAGAATAAATGGTGTGCGAATATATAGGGGTATTAGGGTAATGTCATTAGTCACATTCATGTATTTGGGAACTTTTAGGACTTCCGGCAGCGATCACCAACCTTTACAACCTGGAGATACTCAACCTGTTCAACAACCATTTGAAAGTAAGAAGACAAATTGGGAATTTACAATGTATTCAGAATACCAGTCTAGTGTCTTTTGATATCAAGTTTATCAGGCAAGGCGCATAGGAATTCCTACTTGTAGGCTTGTCGAGACACTACTTCTATGTATATGCTAGCTTATAGTCCAATATAACATAGTTTTTGTTGAAATAAACTCAAACTCGATTAAATTGACGTCATTCGGTAACGTCATGTGACGCCGTTCGACCAATGAACTAGTAGTTTTCAGTTTGTTGTAAGCCGGATATTCGTATCAGCTCAATGCCTGATACAGCATTATGCAATGATGATGTCAACAAGCAGGGCTCCAGATAAGGAATTAGTAATTGAGTATTGTCAGTGATTTGTCACTTCATCATTTCTGAAACAATTGGGTATTTCAAAATTGTAATTGGGTAAAATAAAATCACACTGCTGTTTACACATCAACAGACAGCAATTATTTAATAGTTTGCTTCGAAAGGAAAACATGTCTTGGCATTTCATTTGAATTGTCTCCTTGGAGACAATTCTAATGAAATACCAAGATGTGTTTTCATGGAAAATAAGAAAAATATGCTATATTTGTGGTATGTTTATTGTTTTCTGCAGCATGATAAAGGTACTACAAATTTTGTATTGCTTTTTGGTACTCGCTACTTCAGATTTCAATTGGGTTTTTGGCAATTTTATTTGGGTATTTAAGCAAATACGCAGCTTATCTGGAGCTCTGAATAAGTATTATTTTTCAACAAAATATCATGTCATACATGTAGTTTGCTCATTCTGTAACATCAAGAATGATCTGATAAAAAGAATGTCATGATAGTATCCGTTGACACCAAGTTTGTCAGGCTCAGCATGGAAATGGTAGGAATGCCTTAACCCTTACAATGCTTACAGTTTATTTTTATGCCACCGGGTTTCGAAGAAACGGGTGGCTGCTGGCATATAGTGTTTGGACCGTCAGTCTGTTCGTCCGTCCGTCCGTCACACTTTTCGGTTAACCACTTTGTCACAGTTTCTCAAATATGCTGCAGGTGGCATCCGCGTTCGACAGACGCATTTCTTGTTTATGTTTGTCTAAAGCATGCTCTGACAACACTTTAGAATAATTTCCAATGGAACTGACTATCAAGCGTTGTTTCCCGTGTTCTAACTAAAGGCTAATCCCTTTAACGAGTTGTGGGGGTATACTGGAGTCAGGTTGTCCGTCCGTCACTATACTTAACATCAGAGAAATATGTTATAACATCTACTAGTAGCTCATTCACAATATGAGACACGCCATGTGATTTTGTACTTTCGGACATTGCATAATTTCATGAAATATGGTTTATACAAAATTTACAACATTTCCTGTAAATGGCGTTAAAAGTTGACAAAATTTTCAGAGTACATGCGTGTCAACTTTTGACTTTATTTATGAAAAATACTGTAATTTTGTAAACGTGAATGAAGTTACGCAGATGTCCGAAGGTACAAACAAACTCGCATGACGTGTCTCGTTGACATTTGCAATGGTCCGTATACTCGATATTATGCATAAATATGAAACCAAAATTGACTCGAGAGTCGAGACCGCAGGACTGGGTTGTGTATAGTCTTCCCAATATTTATTTTTTATTATTTGTCAAATGTACCCGACAATACTGTCTATTTATAGCATAATTTGGGATTCCAAAGCATTGAATGGTGAAAACCGCATCAAGTGAACATCAGTATCGTGATTCGTGAATCTCATTGGCAAAATATCGTGTTGCATCAACTGTTCTGTGAAATATAACAGCCCTAGTATGGTACATTCATTTTCATCAGAAAGATTGCAGCAATTTTACAATCATTTTGCAATCTACAATCACTATATTAACAGTTAATACTGTATATCTGTATGATATCACGAAATGTCACTGACTGGAAAAAATGTGCTTATGAGTTTTGTGAATTGTGTAGATCCAGATCAGACTGTTTGGTCAGGATCTACACTGTTTGCCATTGTTATCAGGCTACAGGTGTGTGCTTTTTGACCAGGTGCTACACTGGTCACAAATTCCATAAGCTCCATTTCTCCAGTCAAATCCACAATTGACTTTGATGTGTAATGTTTCTGTCTCTCCCAGGATTTACCACCGACTGTCAGCTCCATGGTGAAGCTCAGGATTTTAAACGTCGGGTAAATACTGGTACTGCACGGAGACCAGCAGGGGACGTTAAATTATTTTTTTATTAATTCATTCCCACGAAATAACAATTTGTTCCTTCATTTTAACAATTCGTTCCCACAAATTAACAATACGTTCCCATGATTTAACAATTTGTTCCCACAAATTAACAATTTGAATTAACAATTTGTTCCCACAAAATAACAATTCATTCCCACAAAATAACAATTAGTTCCCACGGGAACGAATTGTTAATTCGTGGGAATGAATTGTTGTATCGTAGGAACAAATTGTTAATTCGAGGGAATTAATTGTCATTTTGTGGGAAAGAATTGTTAATTCGAAGGAACGAATTGTTAAATTGAGGGAACAAATTGTTATTTCGTGGGAACGAATTAATAAAAAAGTCCATGTCCCCTGCGGGGCTCCGTAGTACATAAACCAATTACTCATTAGGCAAACACGTCTTATTTGGAATTAAAAAATCGGTGAACTACTTTCGGCAAGGGAGATAATCAATATCACGCGAACTATTTTCATACGAGCCAAGCGGATTATTAGTATACATAGTTTTAATCTATCTCCTGTGATATATAATGATACATTACTTCGATATGTTATGGGTACTAATACATGTTGTTTCAATAGCGTATCTCTGTAACGGTATCGTTGTAGATGGAGTTGCAACAATAATTTAATAATTATTACGCTCAAATGGTTGCGTAATACTGATAGCACTTCTGTATAAATGTAATCGTCGTAAATGGCGCAATAGTCGCGAGGTTAAGGTCGCCGACTTCTATGATTTAATTATCGATTCCCGAAAGGGTCGGGGGTTCAAACCTCGACATGGTACATATTTTTTTTCTCCATATATATTATTTTTGTGATTTTAATATATTCACAATTTTATGATTTTAATAAAAATAGCTATAAATATGTTTTTTTTAAGTTTCAGGTACTGTCTGTACCATATCATTTTTTACTGTCCCAAAATATTATTTTTTTTGGCTGTCACAATTAATTAATTTTCGGACAGCAAACATTTTTTTATGAATTTGAAATAATTATTGTCCTCCATCTGTGATCACAACACTGTTCGAACTGCGCATGTGGCTACCACGACCAGAATTCACTGGCCGCAAACACAGTAGAATTTGGCGTCTATTTATTAAATTACTATTTTTTATTTTATTTGAATTCCGCGTGAGCGCTGAATTTTGTGTCGACACCATTTACAGAAAATATTGGTGATTTTCTAAACGAATATCGGAGAAATGCGGCTATATATTTTGTGTCAATTTTCAACACCATTTACGGAAAAAAAATACTGATTTTTTAAAACAATATCGGCACAACTAAATACGGTGATATAATTTTTGTCGACTTTTCAACACCATTTACGGAAATTATTACTGATTTTCTAAAAACAATATCGGCGAAGGTGTACTGAACTACTTTTTTTTTTTAATAACCAGCCGTCTAATAGATCTGTGCATAACCGAGAGTATATCGTTAATTGTCATGTTGTCTCCGACAGTGAGGTGTTGCGGCACACATCAAAACGACACGTCAATTTCAAAACATTGCCTAAGGGTCAGTCAACATTTACAGCTGTGTGGTGTCATCAGATCAACACCTCGTCACACACGACTGCTCATTATCGATTTTTGTCCACACAAAGCGACGTGTATTTACAAATAGATCTATGTAATGTGTTGGGTGTAGCCAAAGACCATACATAAATTCGTAATGAGTCACAGATGTAGCCTTAAAATATAGTCGATTTCCTAAAATTACGTCCGCAAGTTGACAGATATTTCAGATCAGACGTCATCGTAATTTGCCGTTATTTATTTCCAAAATTAGCCGTATATTCTGTAAATGGCGTTGAAAGTTGACAATAAATTAAGACCAGATCAGTACGTTAAATCGCTATAGACGACAACTGACGATCCGATGAGAGAGAGTAATACCGTTTACGCGTATCCAATGTTAAATATACATCGTTATTTTTTTATGACTTTCGTAGTTTTTACCGAGAAATTCAAACCGTTTCTATTATTGGGGAACATAATATCATGATTAACACATTGTTTCACTAAGCTGGGGCTACTCAGGGAATGGGATCACACGGTCTATTGTTTACACTGGATTAATGGCGGCCCCCATGAGGTATCGGGTAAAATCTTATTTTTCAATAATACGAAATCGCTATAGACTACAAACTGACGATCCGGATGAGAGAGAGTAAATACCGTTTACCTCGGTACCAATGTTAGAATATAATCATCGTTATTTTTTTTATGAGTATCTTTCGTAGTTTTTTACCGAGAAATACAAACCTTATCTATTAATTGGTGAACATAATAACATGATTAACACATTTTTCACGTAATCAGTGCTACTCCAGGAATAGGGATCACACGGACTATTGTTTACACTGGATTAATGTGCGGCCCCCATGAGGTATCGGGTAAATCTTATTTTTCAATAATACGACTGTGGTCTCTTCCTTTTAGTGATGACCATGTTCCAGCCGTTAACACTTATTTAGCAGCATTACTTATGTAGTTAGTATGAACATTCTGCAGAGAAATTTGAATTGGAAGGAATCAAGCGTTGTTTAAACTTAGTCCGGTTCATAGGCACAGGTCAAAATATGAACTGAAAATGGCGCTTTGTGTGACAGAAATCCGTACGCGGACGAATAAAAAAATATTTTGTTATAAATACAATGTATCACATATAGCGAAGCAGCGGCAGCATCTACTGTTTTAATAATATGCATACATATTGTAATTAATGTTTAATAGTGATATACTTATGAATAATATACGATACTATGGTTTATTCTCCAGCACTATGTTTTAAGGCTGTGTGATTTGCCTCAATATAAGCTGGATTAATTAATACTTATATTCATGCACTTCATGAGAACATCAATACATTTAAAATATACAAATATTACTTAAAGGGGTACCGATATGATACATTTTAATACTATAAATATTGAAAATACACATTACAATCGCTTACAACATAAGTTATTGATCGAAAATAGTCACTGCATCGTGACCTATTTGACCGCATTACCTATTGCGCGGGTACCTCATCATACCCTCTGTTTACATAGGTAACTGGGGGTATAGTGAGGTACGATCGCTAATACAATGTTTGCGTAATGCTGTCTATTCCACATTTTTCTGCCGACAAACTCTTGGCCATTAAACACATTAAATCATAAAAATATTTAAATATAAGTACTTTTTCATCAATAACAAAAAAGTAACCAAAAAATTATTTGATGAAATTCCGTCAAATATTGATTTTATTGCGAAAAAACTATTTTCCTATGGGAATTTAACATGGGGGCTAAAAATATATATTTTTTTATTTGTGGACCGATTTTCAAAATCTAACTTTTGTTTTCTTAGTTACATCATTTCCAAGCTATCTAGCCCGGTTTCAGAGTCAATTTTCTATTTTTTTCGTTTTTTGACTCCTCCCTCAGCGCTTCCTTCTCTTTTCTTCCCATGTTAAATTCCCATAGGAAAATCGTTTTTTCTCAATAAAATCAATATTTGATGGAATTTCATCAAACACAAAACTTTGAGGAGGGTGACTTTTTTGTTATTGATGAAAAAGTACTTACATTTAAATGTTTTTTAGATTTAATATGTTTAATAGCCAAAAGTTGGTCGGCAGAAAAACGTGGAACAGTCAGTAGTCTGTTGGAACTAGGGATAGACATCTACAGTACTGGTACATGGACAAGTCTCAACTGCTAATTATTTGTCAGATTAACCCTTAGAGAAGGCGGGAACCGAAAAGTCTGCTGTTGCTTAATATTTGCCTTTTTTCTCAATAAAAACATGGTTTGACAGCACTTTAGAATCATTTCCATTGGACTTTTATGAGAAAAATGGAAAATATAAAATAAACAGCAGACGACACACTTTAATTCAGCACTGTAAGGGTTAATGACTTAGTGTATGCAGAAAGTGATGAAACAAGTTAGTAAAACATAATTGTTAGGGCCCGCCGAGAATCGGCGATGCCCTATAGGTTTCAACCTGTCCGTCTGTTTATTTTATGAAAGTTTCTCAATCACCTATAATTTATGTTTGCCTTCAACTACTATCTTCATGTTACACACATGCATTATTTAGTAACGATACATCCTTTGACATTAATACACCTACCCTCTCTACTTATCATATGTCCGGCCATCTGTTCATTTTTATGAACTTTTTGTAAGGGTTTTTCAAATCACCTATAGGGGCCCTATGTGTGTCGACAGACCACATTTTCTAATTTAATTGTAGATTGGTACATGTATCACTAAATATATATGTTTTCTGTAAATATTCAGATTTCGGGGTTTAAAGCAAATCAAATAATAACAATATAGTAGTAACTGAATCATATGAACTGAAATGTGCCTATGACTAGAGAAATAGGGCTTATGGGTTTGGCGACCACTGTAGAATTAGATCAGCATGTGCATCCGTACAGTCTGTTCAGGATCTACACTGTTCACCATTCCATCAAAGAAACACCTGTCATGCTTGTTACAAGCAATAATATAGATAGTATTGTGTTATCAGGCTACAAGAGTGTGTGCTATGTGATCAGGAACTGCACTGGTCACAAATCATATAAGCCGCATTTCTCCAGTCACTGCCACAAATAATGAGTACCAATTCAATCTTCTAAGCCTTCAGGCTGAACTAGACACTCTTGTAGTATAATATTTCATCACTCTTGTAAATGTTCACCAATGAGCGATCGTAGTTATTTCCCTTTGAAAATATATTTGTACAGATCCAGTCATGCTGTATTTCAGCTTTTATTTCTTACTGAATACCACAGAAATTTTGCGAACAGTGTAGACCCAGATCAGACTGCACAGTCTGATCTGAGCCTACACTGTTTGCAGTAAAATTAATAAGTGTGAAAATATGAATCTGGCAAATAATGCAGCTCCTGATCAGATTGTACAGATATATTGTACAGATATATAGGATGACCTGGATCAAGACTTGTTGAAATCACTATATTGACTCATTTTCACAACAAATCATGCTACATTGGCTCTGTAAAGCAATAAGGCCCTATATTAGACACTTTGGACCGGATTTCTGTAAATAAATTCAATGGGAGATAACTAGCTATGATCCCTCATTAGATCACTCACTTGTATTTTATGATAACATGGGGTGCGCATATATTTTAAACTAAACAAATGTAAATTACTTGACATATGTAGTACAGATAATTCTCCAATGTCACAGTGACATATACCTATACAGCATGTCACATTAATGTCACTATAATCCCAATTTGCCGGCAGGATGAACAAGCTGAATGCCCTACCGCGAGGGTTTGGTGCGTTCCCGGCTCTGGAGGTCCTTGACCTCACCTACAACAACCTTACTGAGAACAGCCTGCCCGCCAACTTCTTTCAACTTGGTGAGTGATCGACATCACAGGCATTCGGCTTCCTTCGTTATAGGTCAGCCTGTCTGCGAGATTTTCTGATTTATCACTGGTTGTGACAGAATGTTAGAAATCAGTTTCAACAACTTGTCAAAACTGATTTCTACCATCTGTCACAACCAGTGTTCTCCATGATTGCATGTAAGGCGGTGACCCACCACCTTATCCTGAAGCACCACCAACTTATAATTTTCAGACCCACCGGCTCAGTGAGTGGTCGCCACTATAGGTTATACCAACCAGTATGCGTGATGTTCTGCTTTGTCACTAGTTGTGACAGACTTTTTGTCAAAACAAATTTTTGACATCTGCCACTACTAGTGTATTCAAGGTTTTCAATAGCGTCCAAAATTCAAGTGTCAAAATAGCAGATAAACTAAATTGAAGTTTAAAATACAAATTTAGTATGTTTTATATAACAAATACGACCCCTTTGCTTCAAATTCCAAGAGTCAAACTGTCTCAAGGGCTCACTATTGAAAAGTCTGTAGCCGATTTCATCAACATGGCAAAGTATACGAATCTAGCAAAGTATACTTTGAGGGAGTAATCATTTATTTTCCCCGAAATGCATTATTTCACATAGAACTAACAATTGCATATATTTGATGATTAAAAGTATGCAGAATTATTATACTGAATTTATTACATTATCACAGCCAAATTGGCTGTGATAATGTAATAAATTCAGTATACCGGTAATACAAATTAATAAATTTATCCTAAAATTGAAAATTTCTCCCTTAAAGTATACTTTGCTAGATAAGTATATTTTGCAATTTTGATGAAATCAGCTACTGGTCTTATACTTTTCAGGCAGATTTTGATCTAAATAGTAGGAATTATCTTCCAGTTCTTCTTAATCTTTTTCATGGTGAGTCACGTGGCTGTAACTGGAGAAATGGGCCTTATGTGATTTTGTGACCCGTGTAGATCCCGATCAAATAGCACATTCCTGTAGCCTGATAGTGATCTATATTGCTTGCCAGAAGCATGAAAGATGTTTCAATGATGGAATGGCGAACAGTGCAGATCCTGATCAGACTGTGCGGATGCTGATCTGGATCTACACTGGTCGCAAAACCCATAGGTCCCATTTCTCCAGTCACAGCCACATAAGTGTTTTTCGTGGAAGTTTTTTTGGACTAAACGTACACCCAGATCAGTATCTGCATGTATGCTACTTCCTTGTCACAGGTTCAAACAAGTGTCGAACAATAATGGTTAAATCCAGCATACTGTATTGTGGTTAAATCCTGTAGCCTATTTCAGCAACATTGCAAAGTATACTTGTTAGCAAAGTATACTTTGAGGGAGAAATTTTCAATTTTAGAATAAATTTATTGTACTGAATTTATTACATTATCACAGCCATTTTGGCTGTTATAATGTAATAAATTCAGTATAATAATTCTGCATATTTTTAATGGTCAAATATACGCAGTCATTAGTTAAATATGACATAATGCATTTCGGGAAAAATAAATGATTACTCCCTCAAAGTATACATGTACTTTGCAATGTTGGTGAAATAGGCTACTGGAATGCATGTATGTATTTGAGTGGGACGTGATACTGGCCAGCTATTGGTTTAGGCATTAGGGCAAACTTTAAATATTATTTAGGTGTGTTATTGAAGATCAGAAATGAAACGGGCAAAACAGTGATTAAACAATGTTTGTCATTTAGTATAGATTTGTGAATGGAGAAATTGAAATATATCTAGCCATTTAAACCAGTAGTCCCACAACAGCCTGCAGCCCTGCACAGCTGCACAGTTGACTCAGTGTCTGCGCTGTTCACGCCACAGTCTCGAAAACACCTCATGCTTTCAATAGAATGTATAGATAATTATCGTAATAACCCGAAATATGTTGACGCATTTTATTCTATGAAACACATATACATACATGTATTGGGTTGGTATGGTTGTACTGGGTTTATCACAATAATAAGGTATTTGGATACACTTTGTATTGGAAAACCCCTAGAGTATCCAAATATTTAGGGGCATTACGGTAGATAATTATCTTGCGACTAACATTTGCTAGATGA
>CM055270.1:68651996-68669348 GCA_029237695.1 Conchocele bisecta | reverse complement strand
AGATAGATACCGGTCTAATGAATTGCATTTTATCAACAACCGGCACATTTATCTAACTTGCCATAACGTAGTACCTTAATCCTTTAAACACCGACTGTCCGTAAGGCCAACATTTGCTAACACTGTAGTTCCAGATGGGCCGACTCGCAGCGAGCCGTCTTTTCAGGAAATGCAGTGATTGTAATTATGTTTAAGATTTTGAAACAATAGTCCGTTTTCCAATTAATAGACCAAAATAAACATGTAACATACCATGTTATATGTGACTGTTACTGGAGGAATGAGGATTATGGGTTTAGCGACCAGTGTAGATCGCTATTCCATCAATCAGACACCCGTTATGAGATCTACACTGGTCAGAAATACCTTAAGCCGTCATGCAGTCACAACTATAATATTTATGTGTGAATGCGTTAACCATACTTACATATAGGAAACCCCCTAGATGACCCGGAACTGACGATTACAGCCAGTGGTATCCCTATCATGGACGCGGAAGATGCGGACAGTCTCATCAGGAAAGCAGAGGACATTATCCGTTGTATGGGTGATGACGTATCACAAAACGTACGAGTCACGGCAGCCACTCGACTGACAACACGATTTGACAATAGGCCAGGCATTGTGAAATTTAGTTTAAACAGCGTTGATGAAAAGGTTCTTGTACTGAGAAATAAGATGTCGTTGAAAGAGTCCGATAACTACAAGACAGTGTACATTCGAAGCAGCAAATCGCATGTTGAACGATTGATTGAACTAAATGCCCGCGCCATCCTCCGTAACCTACCTGGTGGTCAGTCACTACGCGTGGACGCCAACGGACGTATTAAACAACGCGATCAACAGCATCGAGATCCCCGCCAGCAGCAGCAGCAGCAGCAGCAGCAGCGCGATCATCAACAACGCGACCAATAGGAAATACACCGACCCATTGACGATGTCAACATTCAAATTGCCCATATTAACGTGTGTGGATGGACCACTGATAACAATGCATTACGAATTAGTCTAGTTAAATCATTGGATGTAGATATCATCTCTATTTGTGAGACACATTTAGCTGGTCAAGACGTGATTAGTGTCCCAGAGTACACATGGTTCGGATTTAATAGGCCTGAGATTCACAGAAATGCTCCGAAAGCGTCAGGTGGAGTTGGTTTACTAGTGAAAAACTGCATTCTGGATAGTTATGAACCACGTATCGTTGACAAATCACTTGATGGCGTTTTGGGTGTCAAGTTTTCACATATAAATCGGGTGATTATCAGTTCATTGTGTTCGCATGTTATCTGCCCCCAGAGAACTCCGCCAGAGGTCGTGACGCTCAAACGTTTTTTCGCTCACATTTTGGCACAAATATATATACATAATGAATGTGACGGTATTTTCATCGCAGCAGACTTTAATGCGCGAATAGGTTCCCTTTCCGATACTCTGGTTGACCTAGACGCAATCCCGCTGAGAGTATCCATTGACAAAACGATCAACCAACACGGGCATGAGCTACTGGATTTGTTGAATGACTCGAAGTTTTGTGTATTAAATGGCCGGTTTTCTCCTGGTGATGACAATTTTACGTCGATTTCCCGCAAAGGCAGATCTGTAGTGGACTACATATGTGTTCCTCATGACGTGTTCAGTAAATGTGCACGATTTAAAGTATTACCTGTCCAGTCCATTGTTGACCAATATGATCTACACGGACTACTTGGCGAGCGATCACGACTTCCCGACCACTCAGTGTTAGTGACCGAGTTTACCGTTTCTCAGGCCGGGAATGCCACGCACGAACCGTTATCGGACCAAGAGACCAGACGCCCACGGTATAATTTTAACAGCATACCGGCGGATTTCATGGACAGTGATTTAACCAAAATGGCATTAGTAGACATTGTATCGCAAATCGAAAGGAGCCGAGAAACACAAGGGGAAATCGATGCCATATACGAACAATTACAAGAGACGATAATCACGGAAATGAACAATAAAATCCCGAAAGTAAACTGTACTAACAGGACAAATAAACGTCAAAAGAATAGAAAACCCTACTGGAATGAAACCTTGACCAAACTATGGAACGACATGCGTACCAAAGAAAACACGTTCTTGGCATGCTCCAATAACAGACGTGTGAAGACGGCACTACGGCACGAATACATACAAGCCAGAAACAGATTTGACAGAACATTAAAACAGACGGAAAGAACCTATAGACAAATGACGGCCGATGAAATAGAGTCAATGTCGACTAACAATCCTAATGAATTCTGGGATAAAATACGTAAACTCGGACCTAGAAGTGACAAAGGTATACCAATTGAAATTGTGGACAATTCGGGACACAGTGTGCGAAATGAAAGTGATGTATTCGAAAAATGGCGTCAAGATTTCGAGAACTTATATAACGGTGCGGATCATACCGATTTTGACGACGTACATTATACTCAAGCGAAAATACACAAACATTTACTTGAGGACAGGAATAGTGACCCACTGTATACCACGAATGCAATGCTAAATTGTAACATTCACCTGGATGAAATACGCAATATAATACTGCACGCAAAATCACGTTCAGCCTGCGGCTACGATCAAATCCCTTACAGTGTGCTCAAATTCCCACAGGTGATTGTAACATTACACCAATTATTCCAGTTAATATTTGACACGAGTATAATCCCCTCAACATGGAGAAAGGCCATAATTTATCCGATCCTCAAAGACAGCGCCAGTGACCCACGTATTCCAATGAATTATAGAGGAATTAGTCTATTGTCATGTGTGAGCAAACTGTATAGTGCATTTATTAACAAACGATTGACACAATATTTAGAGGGAAATGGGATGTTGGCGGATGAGCAAAATGGGTTTAGAAAGAACAGATCGTGTGAAGATCATGTATATACACTCAGCAGTGTTGTGCGAAACAATCCTTCAGTATTTGCTGCATATATAGATCTCCGTAAATGTTTTGACTTCATAGACCGAGACATGATGCTGTACAAACTGCTCCTGAACAACATTGATGGGAAAATATACGACTCGATCGAAAGCATATATAGACATTCTACATCGTGTGTACGGATAAATGACAAACTAACGAAATGGTTTGACTGCAAGACCGGTGTCAAGCAAGGTGACAACCTGTCTCCAACACTGTTCTCCATATTTGCAAATGACCTTGTCAAAGAGATAAATGACCTTGACCTTGGATGCCAACTGGATGACAATACATTGTCTATCTTACTATACGCGGACGATATTGTACTACTTGCGAAGTCAGAAACGGATCTCCAACTCATGCTGAACAAGCTCCACGACTGGTGCAAACGATGGAGAGTGCTCATAAACACTAACAAATCCAAATGCATGCATTTTAGAAAAGGACGCGCTCCCCAAACCAACCACATTTTTAGAATAGGACAAAATATCCTGGAAACAGTCGATACATATAAATATCTGGGTGTAACATTCCACTACAAGTGTAATTTTACATTTAACGCAGAGACGTTATCGAAAGGCGCCGGCAGAGCTCTTGGGAAAATTATCTCGAAAATACATTCTATTAAAGAGTTCGGCCTTAAATCATTTGAAAAGTATACGAATCGTGTGTGATACCCATTCTGGATTACTCATCAGGTGTATGGGGCTACAAATCTTACCAATCAATAGACAACGTTCAAAATAGAGCCATACGTTATTACATGGGAGTCCACCGATTCGCACCAATTTTAGCAATTACCGGAGACATTGGTTGGCTCCCAAGTAACTACCGTCGATGGCTATCCATGATCCGTTACTGGAACAGATTGAATAAATTTGATGACAATAGAATAACAAAACGCGCATTCACAAGAGATTATATACTTTGTGAAAACAATTGGTGCAGTGAATTGCGCGAAGTGTTTACCAAATTGAATTTGACAAACTACTATGACAACAAAATGGTGGTAAATCTTGCTGTTGCAAAGACACATATCACAAACTATTACTCGAATATTTGGCAACAAAGCGTGACTAACGTCCCTAAACTAAGAACATATATTACATACAAAACATGCTTCGAACAAGAACAGTACCTGCAGCTCTCCATGAAGAAATATGAACGGTCATTACTGGCACAATTCCGGTGCGGTATACTCCCGCTAAGAATCGAAACAGGACGATATATAGGTGAAACCTCCGACCAGCGGCTATGCAGATTTTGTGATCTGCAGGCAGTAGAGAGTGAAACTCACTTCATTCTACACTGTGAACTGTATACAGACATAAGAACAAACCTTTTTAATTACCTAAATACAGCAGTTAACTTCACAACTCTAAGTGATACAGATAAACTTCGCTTTCTTATTCAGAACTGTGCTAGACAAATAAGCAAATATATTGTGAAAGCATATCTGAGACGCCGAAACATCATTTACAACTAAATCCTACAATCTGTGATCACAATAACCATCTTAAATCAATAATATCAAACCGAAAATGAGGCTATCATACAACAGGGCAACCAGTGTAGACCCGGATCAGCCAGCGTGCCAGTGCGGATTGGTCAGGGTATATATTGTAGGCCAACATATCGCATCGCATTGGTCTGGTGTGTATGTGTTATATTTATTGAGCAGTTTATTTCCTCATCAGACTGCGGTGATCCGTATGCTGATGAGCATATACACTGTTCACAAATAAACCCTTAATTTGACAATATAAGTACATGTACACTATCACAAGTGAAAGTCGTCAAATGCCACGTGATTAACTCGGATGACACACATTTACTCACCAGTTATTATTCCACAATACCTCACTCAGCGACTGACGTATACACCTATTTCATTCCTTTGTGACCAGAGTAAATCCAGATTATGCTGATTAGTAACACGGCATGATTGAACTTTGCTCTGTTCAATAATACTAGCCAATTGACAGTTTAGCTTCGAATCGAACTGCGTATACACGCATATCGATTAAAAACTACACTGGTCATCGACAAGCCAAATTGTATAATTCGGTCGCATGTATTTGCTGGAAATCCCGAGCCTGCTAATCCACCTGCTCACGCATTTGTACAGAATACGGTCGCATTAAGACATCAATGCTGTCAGTATTGATGAGTAAAATGCTCCGTAAGCTGTTGTGACCGTGGGTCGGGGGCTGAGCGTTGGTCCGGTCATTGTCCGGCAAATGCATGCAACCAGAAACTCATGTTCTGCAAACACCAGACACTATTTGAATCAAGTGAAACATTTATGTTGCAACAAGGTGACATATAGGTCCAATGGGCCGGGTGTAATTAGTATGATTATCAATGTTATATCTATTCGTGTACGTTTACACATGTCACTATAATAAACAAATTACTTACTTACTTACTTTATAGCTGTTGTTGACCGACCAGCAGTAGACACTTGTGCCGCTATCAGTGTAGTTGATGACTGCGACGACGTCGTTGGAACGGATGTCGATGTCCACGTTGTAGTTGCCGATGGAGCTGAAGTAGCTGTTGTTGTGGAAGCCACGGTTGGAGAGGACGTATATATCGGTGTGGTTGAGCCACATTTGCCGCAGTATTTGGCGCAATAAGTACTCGCCGTGTGGAGATTGCTACAGATGGCCAAATAGGTGTCCAACATGTGACAGCCAACTCCGTGTTTGTTCGCACACGCAGGCTGTGTTGTCGTCGGATTGGCTATACTAGTAATTTCCAATAACCTCCGAAGAGAAGCAGAGTTAATTCATATTATTTTAAAGTGACTCTCTTTATTAAATTTTCGACCACAAGGTCTTTATCAAAATAGACTATTTTGATAAAGACCATGTGGTAAAAAATTTAATAAAATGAGTGTAATGTGTATAATAGTATAATTTTATGTAAATATCGTTTAGGGCAAGATTCCAATGGTTGCACCACTTGCAAAAAGTGCAGATCCTGGTGGGACGGCTCGTCACAAGCCGGCTCATCTGGATCTACACTATTTGCCAATACCACTATACAGGCATGTGATGTTGAAAGGTTAAGTATTTACCATGCACTTTTCGGAATATAATCACCAGTTCTTGAGCATATCCAACTTTCTCGGCCATCTTACCTGTAGAAAGTCTGCAGTAGCGGCGAGTTTTATATGTAATTATATAGGAGACTATTACCATTTCTTACGTAACTTTTAAACTACACAACCAATTAAAAATGCACAAGTCACATTTTAAACTTCAATTATTGTACTTTATGATGATGTTTCGATCGTGTTTTTAAAATAAAAATATTTTGGTCCTTTTTAGCTTTAAACATAGTCGGTAGTTTTTATATGATTGATATAGCAAATTGTGATTTTTCTTCTTGATTTTCGTTGGGAAAATTGCAAAATCTCTTTTTATAAGAATAGTGACAAATAAATGCACAGGTATTTTCAATTAGCTCATCAATTTATCTATCTATTGATATAAAAATTATGTTTCTAAATTAATATTATTTTGGTCCTTTTTAGATAATAATAATGAAACCATCTGTTTTCATTTTCCAGTTAGCTTATCACGAAAATCTTCGGCAATTTCCGTGATATTCGTTGAAACGGGCACCTGCTTACGGTACTTAGCGGCGGTAGGACGATTGTATGTTACCCGAGGCATGACCGTGTTGTTGGTAAATGTATTTGTGATCAAAGTAACCAAATTAGACTTTGATGTTCACGTACTTTGAAGCTAATAATTGGAGACGAGTGTGTTTGTCACCGAAATGTTAATCGCTCATTTTAAACACTGCTGATTATCTAACAAATTACACCGTTAATCCGAAACTAACGTGATGGTTGCCAATTAAAAGCACTTAATTAGTAACTGCCGTGCAAACTGCGATTTGTGTTTTTTTAGATGCCGACACGCCTACTCAATTAAGAGACAATTCTTCACACGTCTGTATCTTCATACAGACATACGATCTATGGTAGCAGGCATGGCTTCATCTCTCAGACCACGTTCTAATGTTAGCTACAAAATTATAAATGAAGGAGATTATGTGATTGACATTCATCCGGTCTTATCATACTTTAATCTGTACACTAGTAGTACAGACTGATACAAATTATAGAGTCCCAGTACAGACTAAATAACGTACAGTACAAGCCCTGATCAGATTGTACTGGGACACAGTATTGTATAATTTGTCCCAGGATTCTGCTACCGCCCCACAAGCGGTTGTGTAAGTAGTCAATACTTCACAGCGAACAGTTCAAACCCTGATCAGACTCGTGTTCATGTACATTACAGTGATTACAAAACAGCATACATTGTGTACCTTTATGGAGCATAATAAAATATGCAATTATGTAATTGTCAATATTGCAGCTAGAAGTAATTTACATAATTTTCACTTGTTATTCTGTGTTCAGTATACAGCTATAAATAATTATCGGTAAAATGGTACATGTAACTATAATTTACTTTTTTTGTCTATGTTATAAATGTTGGTCAACTAGTATGCAGTATGAAATTATCTATGCTGGTTGAAAATCTGTATATCGCTCGTTTCTCTTGATAAACTTTCCTATATTGTTTTATTACGTTAAATTCAGGGCAATATTAACGGGATTTAAATATATCATATCGGTACTCGTTTAAATAATATTTGTATATTTTAAATGTTATACCTCAAGATAAACCTCAAGATAAACTGGATTAGTTTTTATTGATATTCATACGCAATCGAGAGAACATTACATGAATATCAGTAAAAACTAATCCAGTTTATCTTCAGGTAACTGAAGATAAACTGGTAAATCACACTTACACATCAGCGTCCAATTTTTGGCTTGTGTACAGCCTTGTATATTGTCAGCTAAACAAATCAATATTACGCTTCTCCATATGGGGACAGGTGCACGAGAAAACGTGCCCTGTTTGCAAATCCCATATAAAATATGCTTACCTAATCATGTTTTATTTCAACGTTCAAATTAAAATCCTTGGGATACCATCGATGTTGTTAGTCAAAAGGGAACTTACAACTTTTGGAAGTCGTTCGTTCGGCTCATATTTAAGGGTGGGAATTGGCTCGAACACCTTCCATACCCGGGATATATAGCCCAGTAAAGAAGCAGGCCGATGGTCGTCGGTCTGGTTTATATTTCCGAATTTTGATAAATGTTGCATTTATAACTCAGGCTCCAAAAATGTGCGTCAAATATAGGAGAATCTATGCAGGTATGGTAACCTATAATTTGAGGCCTCCTATAGCACCCATCAGCTTATATGTGTGTGATATAGTATGGCTGGGTATCGATTATAGATGATTGAGGGGAACCCATACTAGTTTACGTGATTTGTGCGTTTTGAGTGGCATACGGACTGGTCAAATGAAATTAAGTGGCGAGTGTACTATCTGAGTCACTAATGTCTAGCAAGTGTGCTCTACGTAATTAACTTATTGTCACATTTAGTCCCAATCCTACCTAATCACCATCGAGAAGAGAAGAGAAGAGAAGAGAAGAAGAATGTGATTTCTGACGGTATGGTATTTGACGTGTCACCCTTTTGGAAGTCAAATTTACTTGCTTGGTATACTTATGTGTCATGTTACTGGGAAAATTGGGCTTATGGTATTTGTGACCATTGTAGATCCTGATCAAATAGCACGATCCTGTAGTCTAATAACGCTTGTTAGAAGTCCCGTTTCTCCAGTACAGTTTTATTGCTGGTACATGTATGTATAGGTCGAGAATGCGTAAACGCGAGATTGTAACATGGCCCTAACATGACACCATATGATTCACATGTTTTAGGAGCCAACTCTCATGTTTTGTCAAACTATTTTCTTTCTAATAAACATTCTCCTGTTTAGTCAAAATATTTTTTTTGTATTAAACATGTTTTGGCAGCATATGAGAATCGTCTCCTAATACGATTGTTTGTGTCCTGTTGGGGGCACGTTACAATCTTAATCTTGCGTTTTTTTATTACTGATGGTGAACACGTTTTGGTCTTCGCTAGTCGCATATCTAATAAGCCTGGTCTTGTATTTCTCGACAAAAACCTGGTTTTGACAGCATATGTTCTCATGTGCTGTCAAAACCATTGTTTTGTTAAGAATTAAAGCAAAAAGGAAAAACAGCAGACGGCAATTTCCGTCAACAGCATAGGAAGGGTTAAAATGTTAACAGACATTACTATTTATTATCTATATTTATTTTTTGATGTGCAATGAACATACGTTATAAAATATCAAAAATATTATTTTATCAGTAAAATAAATATTACTAAATGATTATATCTGTATAGCAGGCACCCGTAATGTTTAGAACTGGGGGAATAATGACACAGTTATACACTTACTTAATTCCTATAAAGAACATTTTGTTCCTACAGATTGGGCATGTACCTTTAATTTACATGTATGTTTGTGTAATTTCAGAATATTATATATGTGTAAATAGATAAGCAGTGAAAACATTGTTATGTGCATCATCATCCATGATCAGTTCATTCACTATGACGAGGAAATGTTTAGCTTGAGTTATTTTCAATTGAATAGTGCACAGAGTCACCTAAAAACAATAATTACTCTTGAGAAATATGAAAGTCTTCATTAATTCCTGTCTGTATACGTGTATGATCAGACCGTGATGTTGGAACACCATTCAATCACTCGAGTCATCATTAATTCACATGCCATATTTTACAAACAGAATGTCATGTGATTACCGTAATAACCCTAAATATATGAACACTATTTGTTTTGGAAAACCCCTACAAATCACAGGTGATCGGCATGTTGATAGGATAGTGTATTATATTTTTTTAGATATGTAGAACACAAATTAAAATGAATTATTTATATTGTCAATGTATATAATATATTCATTGACAATAGAAAGAATACGTACATTTTAATTTTTATCTACATGTCTAAAATGTACAATACACTATCCTATCAACATGCCGATTGCCTGTGCTACAAATAGGGGTTTTGCTTTTCCAAAATAAATTGTGTCCATCTATACTGTTATTGTGATAAACAAGTACAACCATACTAACCCTAAGTATTGTGACAGTCTAAAAGAGTGTCCCAATATCTAGGGTTAGTATGATGCAGAGCTCCAGATAAGGTGCGTATTTGCTTAAATACCCAATTTATATTGCCAAAAATCCAAATAAAATCAGAAGTAGTGAGTGTCAAAAAGCAATGAAAAATTTGTGGTATCTTTATCATGCTACGGAAAACAATAAACAGACCACAAACATAGCATATTTTTCCGTGAAAACACACCTTGGTATTTCATTAGAATTGTCTCATTGGAGACAATTCTCATGAAATACCAAGACATGTTTTCATTTAGAAGCAAGCTATTCAATAATTTCCGTCTGCTGATGTGTAAACAGTAGTGTGATTTGATTTTACCAAATTAAATTTTGAAATACCCGATTGCTTCAGAAATGATGGAGTGACAATACTCAATTACTAATTCCTTATCTGGAGAAGTGATGATGATTATGATCTTAGGTTTCCAAAGATAAAGAGTATACATGTATATGTGTTGTTTCCAAGAATAAATGGTGTCCGAATATATAGGGGTATTAGGGTAATGTCATTAGTCACATTCATGTATTTGGGAACTTTTAGGGCTTCCGGCTGCGATCTCAAACCTTTACAACCTGGAGATACACAACCTGTTCAACAACCATCTGAAAGTAAGAAGACAAATTGGGAACATATATTGTATTGAGAATGCCAGTCTAGTGTATTGATTATCAAGTTTATCAGGCAAGGCGCATACATGTAGGAATTCCCACATGTTGGCTTGTCGAGACACTAGATATTAGGCTGGTATTCTATGTATCAGGTAATGTTTTATGCTAGCTTATAACCCAAAATAAAATAGTTTTTGTAGAAATAAACTCAAAGTCGTTTACATTGACGTCATTCTATAACGTCATGTGACATCGACCAATGAACTAGTAGTTTTCAATGTGTTGTAAGTCGGATATTCGTATCAGCTCAATGCCTGATACAACATTATGCAATGATGATATGTCAACAAGCAGGGCTCCAGATTAGGAACTAGTAATTGAGTATTGTCACTCCATCATTTCTGAAACAATTGGGTATTTCAAAATTGTAATTGGGTAAAATAAAAGCATACTGCTGTTTGCACATCAACATATAGCAATTATTTAATAGTTTGCTTCGAAAGGAAAACATTTCTTGTCAGTCATGGCATTTCATTACAATTGTCTCCTTGGAGACAATTCTAATGAAATACCAAGATGTGTTTTCATGGAAAATAAGAAAAATATGCTATATTTGTGGATTTGTGGTCTGTTTATTGTTTTCTGCAGCATGATAAAGGTGCCACAAAATTTGTATTGCTTTTTGGTACTCGCTACTTCTGATTTTAATTGGGTTTTTGGCAATTTTAATTGGGTATTTAAGCAAATACGCAGCTTATCTGGAGCTCTGAACAAGTATTATTTTTCAACAAAATATCATGTCATACATGTAGTTTGCTCATTCTGTAACATCAAGCATGATCTGATATATAGAATGTCATGATAGTTTCTGTTGACACCAAGTTTGTCAGGCTCGGCATGAAAATGATAGGAATTCCTTCATAGCAAGCTTCAGTATTCCTACAATGTTGATCCTTCTATCTCGCACTCACGAGGTGAATGCCTTAACCCTTACAATGCTTCCAATGGAAATGACTATCAAGCGTTGTTTCCCGTGTGCTAACTAAAGGCTAATCTCTTTAACGCGTTGTGGTGGCATACTGGAGTCAGGTTGTCCGTCCGTCACTATACTTAACATTATAAATATATGTTATAATGTCTACTAGTAGCTCATTCACAATATGAGACACACCATGTGCTTTTGTACCTTCGGACATCTGCGTAATTTCATGAAATATAGTTACGAAATTTACAACATTTTCTGTAAATGGCGTCAAAGGTTGACAAAATTTTCAGAGTACATGTGTGTCAACTTTTGACTTTATTTATGGAAAATACTGTAATTTTGTAAACGTGAATGAAGTTACGCAGATGTCCGAAGGTACAAACTCGCATGACGTGTCTCGTTGACATTTGCAATGGTCCGTATACTCGATATTATGCATAAATCCGAAACAAAAATTGACTCAAGACCGCAGGACTGGATTGTGTTTACTAAATAATAAAAAATAAATTATTAGGAAGACTATAGTATAGTCTTCCTAATAATTTATTTTTTATTATTTGTCAAATGTACCCAACAATACTGTCTATTTATAGCATAATTTGGGATTCCAAAGCATTGAATGGTGAAAACCGCATCAAGTGAACATCAGTATCGTGATTCGTGAATCTCATTGGCAAAATATCGTGTTGCATCAACTGTTCTGTGAAATATAACAGCCCTAGTATAATACATTTATTTTCATCAGGAAAGATTGCAGCAATTATACAATCATTTTGCAATCTACAATCACTATATTAACAGTTAATGCTGTGTATGTTTATGATATCACAAAATGTCACTGACTGGAGAAATTGTGCTTATGAGTTTTGTGAATTGTGGAGATCCAGATCAGACTGTTCGGTCAGGATCTACACTGTTTGCCATTCCATCAATGACACATCCTGATACTTCAAGCAAACAATACTAAATATCGTTATCAGGCTACAGGAGTGTGCTTTTTGACCAGGTGCTACACTGGTCACAAATTACATAAGCTCCATTTCTCCAGTCAAATCCACAATTGACTTTGATGTGTAATGTTTCTGTCTCTCCCAGGATTTACCACCGACTGTCAGCTCCAAGGTGAAGCTCAGGATTTTAAACGTCGGGTAAATACTGGTACTGCACGGAGACCCGCAAGGGACGGTGAATTATTTTTTTTATTAATTCGTTCCCACGAAATAACAATTTGTTCCTTCATTTTACCAATTGGTTCCCACAAATTATCAATACGTTCCCATGATTTAACAATTTGTTCCCACAAATTAACAATTCGTTCCCACAAAATAACAATTCATTCCCACGAAATAATAATTCGTTCCCACGGGAACAAATTGTTAATTCGTGGGAAGGAATTGTTGTATCGTGGGAAATAATTGTTAATTCGAGGGAACGAATTGTTAAATTGAGGGAACAAATTGTTATTTCGTGGGAACGAATTAATGAAAAGTCCATGTCCCCTGCGGGGCTCCGTAGTACATAAACCAATTACTGTCTGTTCCACGCTTTTCTGCCGACAAACTTTTGGCTATTAAACACATTAAATCTTAAAAAATATTTAAATGTAAGTACTTTTTCATCAATAACAAAAAAGTAACCCTCACCAAAAAAATCGTTTTTTCGCTATAAAATCAATATTTGATGGAATTTCATCAAACAAAAAACTTTGAGGAGGGTGACTTTTTTGTTGTTGATGAAAAAGTACTTACATTGAAATGTTTTTTAGATTTAATATGTTTAATAGCCAAAAGTGTGTCGGCAGAAAAACGTGGAACAGTCAGTAGTCTGTTGGAACTAGGGATAGACATCTACAGTACTGGTACATGTACTTGTGGACAAGTGTCGTCTGCTAGTTATTTGTCAGATATTTGAAAACATCCCTCTCTCCAGATTAACCCTTAGAAGACGGGAACCGAAAAGTGTCGTCTGCTGTTGATTAATATTTGCCTTTTTTCTCAATAAAAACATGGTTTGACAGCACTTTAGAATCATTTCCATTGGACTTTTATGAGACAAATGGAAAATATAAAATAAACAGCAGAAAACACACTTTAATTCAGCATTGTAAGGGTTAATGACTTAGTATATGCAGAAAGTGATGAAAGTAAAACATAATTGTTAGGGCCCGCCGAGAATCGGCGATGCCCTATAGGTTTCACCCTGTCCGTCTATTTATTTTTTGAAAGTTTCTCAATCACCTATAATTTCTGTTTGCCTTCAACTAATATCTTCATGTTACACACATGCATTATTTAGTAACGATACATCCTTCGAAATTAATACACCTACCCTCTCTACTTATCATATGTCCGTCCGTCTGTTTATTTTTATGAACATTTTGTAAGAGTTTTTCAAATCACCTATAGGGGCACTATGTGTGTCGACAGACGACATTTTCTAATTTAGTCATAGATTGGTATCACTAGATATATATGTTTTCTGTAAATATTCAGATTTCGGGGTTTCAAGCAAATCAAATAATAACAATATATTGCTCTCGTTGGTGTAGTAACTGAATCATATGAACTGAAATGTGCCTATGACTAGATAAATGGGGCTTATGTGTTTGGCGACCACTGTATAATTAGATCAACCTGTGCATCAGTACAGTCTGATCAGGATCTACACTGTTCACCATTCCATCAAAGAAACACCCGTCATGCGTGTTACAAGCAATATAGATAGTACAGTGTTATCAGGCTACAAGAGTGTGTGCTATGTGATCAGGAACTGCACTGGTCACAAATCATATAAGCCACATTTCTCCAGTCACTGCCACAAATAACGAGTACCAATTCAATCTTCTAAGCCTTCAGGCTTAACTAGACACTCTTGTAGTATAATATTTCATCACTCTTGTAAATGTTCACCAATGAGCGATCGTAGTTATTTCCCTTTGAAAATATATGTATACAGATCCAGTCATATGCTGTATTTCAGCTTTTATTTCTTACTGAATATCACAGAAATTTTGCGAACAGTGTAGACCCAGATCAGACTGCACAGTCTGATCTGAGCCTACACTGTTTGGAGTAAAATTAATAAGTGTGAAAATATGAATCTGGCAAATAATGCAGCTCCTGATCAGATTGTACAGATATATAGGATGACCTGGATCAAGACTTGTCGAAATCACTATATTGACTCATTTTCACAACAAATTATGCTACATTCGCTCTGTGTAAAGCAATAAGGCCCTATATTAGACACTTTGGACCGGATTTCTGTAAATAAATTCAATGGGAGATAATTAGCTATGATCCCTCATTAGATCACTCACTTGTATTTTATGATAACATGGGGTGCGCATATATTTTAAACTAAACAAATGTCAAATTACTTGACATATGTAGTACAGATAATTCTCCAATGTCACAGTGACATACCTATACAGCATGTCACATTAATGTCACTATAATCCCAATTTGCCGGCAGGATGAACAAGCTGAATGCCCTACCGCGAGGGTTTGGTGCGTTCCCGGCTCTGGAGGTCCTTGACCTCACCTACAACAACCTTACTGAGAACAGCCTGCCCGCCAACTTCTTCCAACTCGGTGAGTGATCGACATCACAGGCTTCCTTCGTTATAGGTCAGCCTGTCTGCGAGATTTTCTGTTTTATCACTGGTTGTGACAGAATGTTAGAAATCAGTTTCAACAACTTGTCAAAACTGATTTCTACCATCTGTCACAACCAGTGTTCTCCATGATTGCATGTAAGGCGGTGACCCACCACCTTATCCTGAAGTACCACCAGCTTATAATTTTCAGACTCACCGGCTCAGTGAGTGGTCGCCACTATAGGTTATACCAACCAGTATGCGTGATGTTCTGCTTTGTCACCAAGACTTTTTGTCAAAACAAATTTTTGACATCTGCCACTACTAGTGTATTCAAGGTTTTCAATAGCGTCCAAAATTCAAGCGTGAAAATAGCAGATAAACTAAATTGAAGTGTAAAATACAAATTTAGTATGTTTTATATAGCAAATACGACCCTTTGCTTCAAATTCCAAGAGTCAAACTGTCCCAAGGGCTCACTATTGAAAATGTCTGTAGCCGATTTCATCAACATGGCAAAGTATACTTACATGTATCTAGCAAAGTATACTTTGAGGGAGTAATCATTTATTTTCCCCGAAATGCATTATTTCACATAGAACTAACAATTGCATATATTTGATGATTAAAAGTATGCAGAATTATTATACTGAATTTATTACATTATCACAGCCAAATTGGCTGTGATAATGTAATAAATTCAGTATACCGGTAATACAAATTAATAAATTTATCCTAAAATTGAAAATTTCTCCCTCAAAGTATACTTTGCTAGATAAGTATATTTTGCAATTTTGATGAAATCGGCTACTGGTCTTATACTTTTCAGGCAGATTTTGATCTAAATAGTAGGAATTATCTTCCAGTTCTTCTTAATCTTTTTCATGGTGAGTCATGTGACTGTGACTGGAGAAATGGGCCTTATGTGATTTTGTGACCCGTGTAGATCCCGATCAATTGCACATTCCTGTAGCCTGATAGTGATCTATATTGCTTGCCAGAAGCATGAAAGATGTTTCAATGATGGAATGGCGAACAATGCAGATCCTGATCAGACTGTGCGGATGCACAGGCTGATCTGGATCTACACTGGTCGTAAAAACCCATAGGCCCCTTTTCTCCAGTCACAGCCACATAAGTGTTTTTCGTGGATGTTTTTTTGGACTAAACGTACACCCAGATCAGTATCAGCATGTATTCTACTTCCTTGCCAAAGGTTTAAACAACTTTCAAACAATAATGGTTAAATCCAGCATACTGTTTTATGGTTAAATCCTGTAGCCTATTTCAGCAACATTGCAAAGTATACTTGTTAGCAAAGTATACTTGGAGGGAGAAATTTTCAATTTTAGAATAAATTTATTGTACTGAATTTATTACATTATCACAGCCATTTTGGCTGTGATAATGTAATAAATTCAGTAGAATAATTCTGCATATTTTTAATGGTCAAATATACGCAGTCATTAGTTCAATTTGACATAATGCATTTCGGGAAAAATAAATGATTACTCCCTCAAAGTATACATGTACTTTGCAATGTTGGTGAAATAGGCTACTGGAATGCATGTATGTACTTGAGTGGGACGTGATACTGGCCAGCTATTGGTTTAGGCATTAGGGCAAACTTTAAATATTATTTAGGTGTGTTATTGAAGATCAGAAATGAAACGGGCAAAACAATGATTAAACAATGTTTGTCATTTAGTATAGATTTGTGAATGGAGAAATTGAGCTATATCTAGCCATTTAAACCAGAGTAGTCCCACAACAGCCTGCACAGCTGCACAGTTGACTCAGTGTCTGCGCTGTTCACGCCAAAACACCTCATGCTTTCAATATAATGTATAGATAATTATCGTAATAACCCGAAATATTTTGACGCATTTTATTCTATGAAACACATATACATACATGTATTGGGTTGGTATGGTTGTACTGGGTTTATCACAATAATAAGGTATTTGGATACACATATTTGGACACAACTTGTATTGGGAAACCCCTAGGGGTTTCCCCAATACAAGTTGTGTCCAAATATTTAGGGGCATTACGGTAGATAATTATCTTGCGACTAACATTTGCTAGATGA
>CM055270.1:68633683-68651496 GCA_029237695.1 Conchocele bisecta | reverse complement strand
TTTGCTAGATGATCATGAGCTAGACTCCCTACAAAGGTCATGCACCCCGTTTCTCCAGTGATTAAGATGAGTGTCTGTTTCAGATTCTCTCCGAGCTCTGTACCTGGGTGACAATGATTTTGAGATGATTCCCCCGGAAATAGGCCGCCTAAAAAACCTGCAGATTGTAAGTTCATGTACAATGTGTATGGGAAATTTTCGCGTATGAGAATGATATAAATTTCATATCAACACGTCTCGCAATATCTTCTGTAAATGGCATTTAAAGTTGATAAAAATGTCTTTGCACACAGGAATTCATTTCCACGTGTGCTAACATGCAAATTATGTATTTTTATGCCCCCGCATGAAATGTTGCCTAGGGCATGTATGTACGTTTCTGTATGTATGTTTTGAAATACATTAGCTATATCCAATTTTATCCACTCGCCGAGGAGGGTATATAGCGTTAGTCCATGTATGTACGTGTGCATACGTATGTACGTTAGTAATGCGTTTCATTTTTCAATAACTCGTGAACTGCTTCACCGATTTTGATAATTGTTGGCCACAATGTGTGTCTAGGGATGGTGCTTTGTTTTGCATACGACCCATTTCTGATCACCCAAGGTCAATGTCACCAAGGACTTATGTTCACCTTGTTTGTATTAAAGGCAAATGCGTGAATTTCTTTTTCTTAAGGCTGCCATCGAGGAGATTAGCGTAGTGAAAGTGCCTTGAAAGCTCATATTAACATGCATAAATAACCATTTCTAAAGCATGTGTTCTGTATGTCATGTAAACAAGATTCAAATTAAGTACACTACTTAGTATTAAAGGATACATAGCATGTCCAATATTTTAATTTCTTTGTAATATACATTTCTGCCAATGTTAATCGGGTTTTTGTGTTTTTTACTTGCATAATTATGCAAATATGCTGGACACAAAAGTTGTTGTTTGCTGTTGTTTTATGTTTTGCCGTCTTTCACAATAAAAAATCGTGGTTTGACAGCACTTTGAAATCATTTCCGTTGATGAGACAAATGGAATAAATAATAAACAGCAGATGCCAAATTTCAATTCAGCAATGTAAGGGTTAAATGGAAAAAATGACATTACATGTACACAATGTATGGAGAGAATGGCAGGTTAATGTCTTCTGATATCAAGTTTATCTGGCATGCTAGCCGGCACTAGGTTGGTATTCTATTTATCAGGTAATGTTTTATCATGAAATATAAATTAGTTTTCGTTGAACTAATGAACTAAACACAAACTTGTTTACACTGATGTTATTAGGTAATGTCAGGCGACTCCGTTCAACCAATGTAACTTCAGTTTTTGATTTGTTGTAACTTGGATATATATATCAGGTCAATGCCCGATACAATGATATGTTACCAGTCCGTATGTTTTGGGTCAATACAAAGCTCGTTGCCTGATATATAGAGAATAGTAGGTTAGTGCCGTGATTGGGAAAAATATCTGGCAAGGCTTAGGAAATGGGATGGGCGAGGCTTGCCGAGCCCATCCAGTTTCCGTGCCGCGCCAGATATTTTTTCCCATTCACTGCACTAACATACTATTCTATATATCACTTTCAAATAGTCTTAAAATGCAAAATATAACCCCAGCCGCATCCTCAAAATCGGAGAATCGACTAGTATGACAACCGCACATATTCATACGCAGTGATTAGGTATCGACAGGATATCAAATATGTTTCACGTCACTGTGTTTCACGGCACATACGCACTGTGATGACGGGATAAATTGTGATTGGCAGCTGGTGTTGCGGGAGAATGACATTGTGACGCTGCCCAAGGAGATTGGGGAGCTGACTCGACTACGGGAACTCCACATACAGGGGAACCGGCTCACGGTGCTACCACCCGAACTCGGTACGTAGCCCGGTCACACGTACCTGTGTCTGTCACTGGATAAATGGGGCTTATGTAGTTTGTGATGCCTGGTATATAGTATGGAACATCTCTAAACCAGACACCCTGGGGTCTCCCAGGGTGTCTGGTTTAGAGAGGTTCCACAGTGTATGCCACTGAACATTAACAAATGCTCCACATTCACACGGGTACTTACATGTATGCATCTCTCTCGAAGTATATAAATGTTCTGGTTGAGCATAATGGTGACTGTGACTGGAGAAATGGGGCTTATGGGATTTGTCGTCAGTGTAGATCGTGATCAAATGGCACGCTCCTGTAGCCTGATACTGATCTATATTGTTTGTTAGCACACGCTGATCAGGATCTACACAAGTCGCATAACCCATAAGCCCCATTTATCCAGCCACATTGACCATCGACAGTATCCATCAATCACTGTTCTGTGCTAAATATTGGACTATTTCATTAGAACTTTAGGGTGTGGGCAACACGACATCACCTACAAATTTGCTGACAACTTTCCCCTCCCCTACCAGATGTTGTGGGTGGCAGGTGGGAGCATGTGATGGGTAATTTAACGAACTGGGTTCTTCCATACCGGAATTTCGACTGGACACCTGGTTTGGCCCTCACATACGTCTTTGGCCTTTTGTATGTGACAGTTGAATCTGGTTGTACCCCTTATGTGAGTATTACAATTATTCGTAATCCTATTAGGGGAAGGGGCCAAATGACTGGTGTGGTATGGACCTGGCACCAGGTCAGGTTATTCTAATTTCACGGGATCGAACCTGTTTGCCCGGCCTTACATGACCTTAGCTGTTGATAGGCCGTTAAACACCATAAGCAAACAAACAAACCTACCAGATGTTGTGCTTGTCCAGTTTTCAACTGTTATGCAAAGATTCCTTCATTTTCTGTTGCTCTCAAATGTTGGCCATTCAAGGGATAGTTTCTCAAAAATGGCTTTATAACTATTAGGTGCAATTGGTCCTCAATAGCAAATATTCATGATGTGTATTAACCACCATGAATAAAGATATATCTACCATTGTACCTACGCAATGGTACACGCCATACATTACTCTTTCACCCCTAAGTAACCGGAATGGATTTTGACATGCTAGTTTTCCGACCAATCCAATCATCACAAAAATGGTTTTCTGACTAGTCCATTTATGAAAAGGTGGTGTTTTTGTTGTCAAAAATCACTTACAAAATGTGCAGATCCTGATGAGACGGCTCGTCACGATCTACACTGGATCTACACTGTTTGCCAATACCACTATACAGGCCTGTGGTGTTGAAAGGGTTAAGTAACTTTAATGGATTTTGGTCATGTTAATTGTCGGACCAATCCATTTGTCATAATAGGGAATTCAGACCAGTTGATTGATAAAAAATGTGTTAGATGATAACTTGCAAACAATGTAGATCCAGATGAAGTGGCTCGTTATGACACTGTGTACACATGTATTAGCATGCACATGTGTTGTGTTGCAGGCAACCTTGACCTTGTGGGGTCGCGGCAGGCATTTAAAGGGGAGAACAACCCCTGGGTAACCCCGATTGCCGACCAGTATCAGGTGGGCGTGTCACACGTGTTTGACTACATCCGGACTGAGACATACAAATTGTAAGTGTACCCTATTGTATGTTAACAACCTATTGAGGGGTAGAAAAAAATATATCCATTTCCAATAATTCTTCTCATTTATCATACCAAGTGTATATTGTGACCACACATTTGAAATTGTAAGTTTACCATATTGTATGCTGAATGCCCATTGAGGGGTTGAACAAAGTTAACTAGGTATTTTCACAAATTCTTCTCATTTATCATACCAAGTGTATGTTGTGACCACGCATTTAAAATTGTATGTGTGCCTCATTGTATGCTGAATGCCTATTGAGGGGTAGAACAAAATATATCCATTTCCAAACATTCTTCTCATTTATCATACCAAGTGTATGTTGTGACTACACATTTGGACTGTCTCTATGCGACGGTTCAAATGGTGGTCACAACATAGACGTACGAGAAGAATTCAGAAAAATATATATAATTTTCAGCATGTGAAGAGTTAAGATTGTTATGGATAGGTTGATTCAATTTAAAATTTCACAGAATCCTCAGTGAAGTTTCACCCTGGTCATGGTCATATTTTACAATGGTAGATCATTACAGTGGCTAACTAATATGCAATGTCCGTGCCATCATTTTCAGTTGTAAAATGAGACCGAATTATGAATTACCGAATATGGCTGCAGGCTCGTACGCAGGAATTAATTTAGTGGGGTGCATTATCGACGGCGCGAAGGGCTAAACATTTTTTTATTTTTTTTGCACATCCTTGGACAGACCTCGGCAGATTAACCCTTTCACCCCCAAGTAACTGGAATGGATTTTGATATGTTCATTTTGAAACCAATCCAATCATCACACAATGATTTTCAGACCAGATTTATGAACATGGGGTGTTGTTGTTCTCAAAATTATGAAAATTACTTGCAAAAAGTGCAAATCCTGATGAGACGGCTCGTCACCAAGCTGGCTCATCTGGATCTACACTTTTTGCCAATACCACTATACAGGCCTGTGGTGTTGAAAGGGTTAAGGGGGTGCATGCGAACCCGTTGCCCCCCTCTGCATACGGGCCTGGGCTGATACATGACCATCCGCATTTGAGATCAATTCATTATACTCGCCCCGGGTATTGCAGCCCACCATTATATGTAAGATAAATGAATTTAAACTCACTGATTTTTCTTCATTATCTCTCTTCACGTCAGTTTGTTTGGCATTCTGGTACTGAGAGTTGAATTCAGTTACACCCATTATAAGAGCAATGTGATTAGTACTAATCCTATTACATTTAGGGAGTGAGGCTAAGTGACTCTGGTCTGGTGAGGACCTGGCACCAGGTTAGGTTATTCTAATTTTAGGGCTGAATATTTATATGTAAATATGCAGTTCTGATTTTGGATCCCCCACCCCACATGCATATCGGTGAAATGCGGGTTTCCCTTAGCTATTGACAGGCTGTTAAACGTCATTAAATATATAATTGATTCCAGTTTGTATGGGCGCCACCTGGCGGCAGATGCAGCGCCACCACCAAAGACGCAGGACAAGTCCAAGAAAATTAGCAGGCTCGGTTAATTGACAATTTACATTCATATATGGGATGGCACAGAGCACATTATAATTGAAACTTTCTACCATGTGTAGATCCAGACTTACTAGGATCTAGTGTTTATTACTGTCTTTCTGATTTTGAAAACTAGTCTGTCTGATTATGGAATAGTTAAAAAACGAGCATGGAACATGAAGCCCCAGATCAACCTGCTTGCAAAAAGTGCAGATCCTGATGAGACGGCTCGTTATGAGCCGGCTCATCTGGATCTACACGTTTTGCCAATACCACCATGCTGGCCTGTGGTGTTGAAAGGGATCAATGAGGGAATATTTACCGATTCCTGTAACACGTTTCATCTGAACAAGAGCTACACTCGTCAAAAACTTAAATTCACAATTTTTATGCTCCCCCAATTTTTTTTTCTGGGGAGCATATAGTTACCACTTTATCTGGCATCCGCCGTCCACCGTCTGAGTTTTACGTTAAAGTTTTTCAAATTGCTATATCTCTTCGACTGCTTGGGATATCAACTTGAAACATCATATGCACATTGATCACACCATCCATATTTTCATTGTATACCATACCCATTCTGCCCAGGATCCCAAGGTCAAATGACTTAGATTTTTTTTAAAGCTTACATTAATGTTTTTCAAATTGCTCTGTGACCGCTTGCGTATGAACTTAAAACATCATATACACCATTTATTGTGATTAATAAGCATACTACACCAATACCTAGGGTCAAGGACTTTGAATTTCAATCCAGGCGTCATCGGGGAGCATTTGTTGGAGTTACCGGCCATCTAGTTTGTCATGCTAGTCCACCACACACTATAAATGCTGGCAAAATTGTCATGTGCCACTGCTGTTCATGACTGAAGAAACTGTCAATTGTTTGCAATGGAAATAGGCCCAGGACAGCATGCACACATTTATTTGTGTCGTACATTGTCATTAATTAGACAATCTCATACATGTTTCCTTGTTTTTTTGTACTGACATATATTATGTAAAGCCAAGCGACATATTCATTATGCCTATTGTATATAAACACTGTGTAACCTCTATAAACCAACATCCCGAGATATCCCTATATTACATGCTACCCAGTGATTTATTTCCTTGAAGGAAATATTTCCTCCTAGACTTTCGCGAGACGTAATTGACGTCACATTCTGACGTCATTTCCTGCAAAGAAATAATTCATACGCAAACAATGTTATATGCTGGTCTACGAGCAAATTTCACATTCGTCGAAGAGCATGTAATATACAATTATTCCAAATATCGGATTTATTTCCCTTGACATCTGTAAATCCAACAAAGAAACTCGTGCTCCGCACGCGTTTCTTTATCGTATTTCCAGATGTCTCGGGGAAATAAATCTGGTATTTCCAAATGGTAGTTGAATGAACTCTATATATTCATTGTTATTCAGGGATATCAGCACATGTTTACGTGCAGCATTTGTGATCATGGCAAACATGATTATTAACCCTTAGACCGCTACACACAACAATTATTGTCTGCTTTTGCTTTTATATCTTGCCTTATTTCTCAATAAAAACATGTTTTTGACAGCACTTCAGAATCATTTCCAATGGAAATGATTCTGAAGTGCTGTCAAAGCATGTTGTAAATTATTCTAAAGTGCTGTCAAAGCATGTTTATGATGATAAAAATGGAAAATAGAAAATAAACAGCAGATGACAAAAAATTAAGATAGCGGTGTAAGGGTTAAAGACAAATGACAATGAAACCCATCACAATGATAAGTACACACTCACCAGATTTATATATGCATATGTTCTTGTTTTCTCAAACTGTGCAGATTATATTCATAATTCTAATAACTTGTGTAAAGTAAGGGCAATTCTAGAATTTATTGTATGTGGGGAGTGGAATGTGAATTTATTGTATGTGGGGAGTGGAATGCATCCTGAATTTTATATTTGTCGATGGCGGAGTCGAAAATCATTACAAATGCATAAACAATTGACATGGGTGGTGTTGTTTTTTTCTTCAAAAAATTGGTTTCCATTCCCCTACTGTATATATTTAATTCTGGAATTGCCCTGAGGACACGGGACGTTCTGGGTGTTCGGTATACAGAGGTATTACTGTGTGCATATATTCACTGCCATATTTATCTGGTGGGACACTGCTATGTAAGACAACTCGCAGTTCGCTGTCAATTTCAGCATTACATCATATCTCACATGGTCTGGTGGCTGGCATGTGGAAGCATGTGATGGGTAATTTAATGATCGGGTTTCATCCTTACCGGAATCCCGACTGGAGACCTGGTTTGACCCTTAGATACGTCTTTGGCATTTTGTATGTGACAGTTAAATCTTGTTATACCCTTTATAAGATTAACCCTACCGGTATTAATATTTTTAATATGGGAAGGGGCCAAGTGACTTTGGTGCGGTATGGACCTTCTATTCTAATTTAGGATATTCTAATTTCAGGGATGAATATATTTTTTCTCCATTTAAATATTCCGTTCTGATTTGGGTTTCCTTCCCGCTCCACCCCCCCCCACCCCCCCCCCCCCCAATGCAACAGGTTAAAACGGGATTGAACCTGTTTACCCGGCCTTACCTTAGCAGTTGATAGGCCGTTACACACCAATAAACAAACAAACAAACATACCAGATGTGCTTGTCCACAGTTTTCAACTGTTATGCAATGATTCCTTTTCTGTTGCTCTCAAATTTTAGCCATTCAGGGGATAGTTTCTCAAAAATGGCTTAAACTATTAGTTTCAATATTTTGCATTCTTTCTAAAAAAAAAACATGGTTTGTCAGCTCTTTAGAATCATTTCCAATTGATTCTGAAGTGCTGTCAAAGCATGTCGGAAATGATTCTAAAGTGCTGTCAAAAGCATGTTTTTGATGATAAAAATGGAAAATAGGAAATAAACAGCAGACAACAAAAATTAATATTGCAGTGTAACCAAATGTCCAATTATTATTGGGGGACAATAACATTTCCTTATTGAATATGAATGTATTTATATACCAGACAAAGTTGATATCTAAGTACAGCAGAACATATTTGTTTGCACAGCAGTGTCTCTATACTATTGTGATATTAGGACGTTTTTATACTCCACATACATGTATTGCTTGTTAGTAAGTTATTAAATGCATTTATTGGTGTTACAGTGCTTGCTGTTATTATATAGTTCTATATTCATGTTGTATTTGTATCTTCACACATTTCCTGCTTCATAGGAAATATGAGCTTATTTTTTTGTATTGTAAAGATAATATAAGTTTAAGGGGAGCAAAATGATTTTTTTTCTCTAAATCTATTTTTGTTGGTGTATAGTTCTGCAATGGTTTGCTGCAACTATATTCAGCCATACCATATCTTTTCTATGTTAAGCGTCCACCCAGTTGACCAAAACCTACCTACGTATCCGGTAAAAACAAACAAGGCCTTGAAAATAACGATGATAAATTTATGTTAAAAACTTCCGGAACCCTTTGCAGTCTGCAAAGGGTTGAAGTTTTTAGCATAAATTTAAATTTCAGCCAGCAACCTTTAGAAAATAATAATAAGAAAATACTCTAATTAAACTTATTATGTGTAAATTCATGAACGGATATAAAACGCGCCAAGTCCCCAATCAGTTTTCTGACTTCACCAGTAAATAGCGTCAAATAGCCACATATTTTGTTTGTTTTTTTCACTGAACCACTGTCAAAACCTACCCGCAAGCGGACGCTTAACAGAGAAAGAACTTGCAATGGCCTTAACAAGAAATATGTGGCTGTGATTAGAGAAATGGGGCTTATGACATTTGTGACCAGTGTAGCTTCTGCTCTGATCACTCTCCCTCATGTTGTGGGTGGTTGGTCAGGCGAACGCTACGGCGTAAATTAATGGTAGGATTCCTACTTCTAGGAATCACGATTTGCCTGGTTTGGCCCTCGGGTACGTTTTTATCTTTGGCTCTTTTGTTACCTGGGAGTTGAATTGGGTTATTGCCCATTATAAAAGTAGTAAGATTATTACTGATCCTACTGCTTTTGGGAAGGGGCCAAGTTATTCTGGTGTGGCGAGGACCTGGCGCGCATCAGATAAGGATTATTCTGATTTCAGGGCTGAATCTTTATTTTTTTATTGTAAATATTCATTTCTGATTTTGGGATTTCCCCCCCCCCCCATTTGTACATGTACTTGAACAGTACTTGTACAGGTATATATGGGATTTAGTACTAAACCCATTGACCCGGACATAAATGACCATAGCTGTTGATAGGCCGTTAAACCCCAACAGACAAACAAACAAACTCCCTCATGTTAAGGATACATACTGCTTGTTACAAATATGTTGGGTAGTTCTGGGTCATGATCAGACTGCTTAAAGCACAAACTGGCCTGGATCTACAGTGGTTACAACTGAGCTTCATTCCTGCAGTCACAGCCACATAACCAGGGGGCCGTTTCACTAAACTTTTTAAGACTAAAAGTGCAAAATTATGATAGTCTGTAAATATTGCATTAATACCGTTTTCTTGTAAACAATTTTTGGATTTACATTTCTTGAGCATTGGCTGCATATGCAGCATATGCTCAATAAATGTAAATCCATCAATTGAAATTTCTAGACGATCCTAAATTTGCACTTACGAACAATACCTGGTTTGGCCCTGGTTTGGCGCATTTTATTTTTAGCTCTTTTGTTGCTTTGAGTGTTGAATCTAGTTATACCCATTATAAAATTAGTAAGATTTTTACTAATCATATTTCTTTTAGGAAGTGAGGCTAAGTTACCCTGGTGCTGTGATGACCTGGCACCAGATCAGGTTATTCTAATTTCAGGGCTGAATATATATTTTTTCTGTAAATATTCAGTTCTGATTTTGGGATTCCTCACCACCTCCCCTCATCCCCATTGCAACAGGTGAAGTATGGGATTTGACCACGTAACCCCGGCCTAAAATGATCATAGTTGTTGGCTGGTCTTTAAACACCATTAAATAAATAAATATTCTAATTTCAGGGCTGAATATATATTATTTCTGTAAATAGTTTGTACGTGACAGCGTAAATTAACGGTAGGGATTCCTCCTTATAGGAATCACGATTTGCCTGGTTTGGCCCTCTGGTACGTTTTTATCTTTGGTGCTTTTGTTACCTGGGAGTTTAATTGGGTTATTGCCCATTATAAAAGTAGTAAGATCATTTCTGATCCTACTGCTTTTGGGAGGGGGCCAAGTGATTCTGCTGTGTCGAGGACCTGGCATCAGATCAGGATTATTCTGATTTCAGGGCTGAATATATATTTTTTTTATTGTAAATATTCAGTTCAGATTTTGGGATCCCCCCCCCTATTTGTACTTGAACATGTACATGTACTTGTACAGGTAATATATGGGATTTAGTACTGAACCCATTGACCCGGCCTTAAATGACCTTAGAAGTTAAACCGTTAAACCCCAAGCCTCGTTCCAATTTGGGATTTCCCCCATCCATACTGGTGAAATATGGAATTCAACCCCATTAACCTGGCACAAAATGACCTTAGCTGTTGACAGGTCGTTAAACACTAGTAAATAACTAAATTTAATGACAAAACATGTTCTAGACTTCAATCGTGATCTTCTGTATACTGACTATGACTGAAGAAATGGCTATTATGGCATTTGTGGCCAGTCCCGCTGTGGGTTTGCTGTCTCGTGCAGCATGATAAGAAACATTTGACTGTGACTGGAGATCAGGGGCCCGTTTCACTAAACTTTGTACGTCTAAAATGTTCGTAAATGCAAATTTAGGATCGTCTGGAAATTTCGATTGATGGATTTATATTTATTGAGCATAGGCTGCATATGCAGCCTATGCTCAATAAATGTAAATCAATAATTGTTTACAAGAAAACATTGCTAATGTGAAATTTACATAATTTTGCGCTTACGAACGTTTTAGTCGTAGGAAGTTTAGTAAAATGTCCCCCTGGGATTTGTGGCCAGTGTAGCTCTGGATCTGCTACGTGTAGTACACGTCTGTAGCTGATAACAATATATTATTATATTGCTTGTTATGGCAGGTGTTGCATGAAAAGTTGTAATGTTAAACGTACATGCCCACTCAGTAGGCACAAAATGTTTTTATATCGGAGACATCATCAGAGACATTTTCTGGTAAAATAAACATTAATTCACCATATTTTGGGAAGTCCCCTGCAGCCATGCAGGTGATATATGGGATTGGACCTGTTGTCACGGCCTAAGCTGACTGTAGCTGTTGACTGGCCGTTAAATGCTATCTAACAAACAAAGTACATGTTTGTTAATAATTACCTGGTATTTCAATGTGGAACTGTGCAGACCCTGATTAGACTGCATTGATCTTGGTCTACACTGGCAACAACGGCCGTATTCGCCATTTCTCTAGCCAGGGCCCGCTTGCTTAAAGCTTCTGTTAGTTTAACAGACTATTAAATCCTTAGCAATGCTAAGAATGCTAAGGATTTAACAGTCTGTTAAGCTAACAGAGGTTTTGAGCAACTGAGCCCAGTTTTCTACGTGTATTATTGGTGCTATTATTACCTGTAGCAGTTTTATTAAACATACCAACTTAGTGACTACAATCTCGAGTTATTTCTTCTCTCTGGGCAAACATTTGTATGAACCTAAGCAGATATGCGATTATTCATTACAAATATGTACACAAACTGATATTTTTCGTAAATGCCAATAAAAGTTGAAAAAAAAATCTCAGAAAATTTGTCAACTTGATATCATTTACAGAAAATATCACAGTTTATGGAAATAGTTTTCATAAAAAATCGCACATCTTATTAGGTTCAACATAATTGGCTTGTCTCGTATAAGTCCTGGCTCTTACCTTGATGCGGGCGGTGGGTTGGGAGCATGCGAACGGTAATATATGGGGTTCATCCCTTGTTTGGTCCTCATGTACATTTTTGCCGTTCTTGTACGTGAGAACATTTTTCCTTTCTTGTACATGAGAGTTGAATCCGGTTATATCCATTATAAGAGTAGTAAGATCAGTGCTAATCTTATTTCTTTTAAGTGGTAGGTTAGTTGACTTTTGTGGTTTTCCACTAGCCATACAGGTAAAATACGGGATGTGGCCCCTTTCACTTAGCCTAAAATGACCTTAGTTGTTGCAATAAATAAATGTGTAAATACTCCGTTCTAATTGTGTGGTTTGTCCCCAAAGCCAGGTGAAATACCTGAATTGACCCCTTTGACCTAGTCTAAAATGACCGTATCTGTAGAGGCCTTTTAAACACCATTAAGCCATCTTTCCAGGGTGGTCAGTATCTGACACATCTGGGGGCCGTTTCACTAAACTTGTAAGTGCAAAATTATAATAGTCTTTAACTTTCATATTAACAATGTTTTCTTGTAAACAATTATTGGATTTACATTTATTGAGCATGCTCTGATCAATCGATCAATTTAAATTTGCAGACGATCCTAAATTTGCACTTACGAACAATTTAGTCGCACAAAGTTTAGTGAAAGGGCCCCAGGCGTAAATAAATATGGAAGCGTCCTGGTGCCAATGCTAACATTGTATCTCCTAATTAGGACTTAACATCTCCTAATTAAGAGTTAGTATCTCCTAATTAGGACTTAACATCTCCTAATTAGGAGTTAGTAACATTCTTTTAGCATTGACAGAGATAGTAAGTCCTAATTAGGAGATACTATCTCCTAATTGAGACTATATCTGTGTCAATGTTAAAACATGTTTGATCTCCTAATTAGGAGATAATAACTCCTAATTATGAGATACTAAGTCCTAATTAGGAGATAGTAATTCCTCATTAGGAGATACTATCTTCTAATTTGGAGATAACTATATTTTAGCATTGGCACCAGGATGCTTCCATAAATAAATGTAAATCCATTAATATTTTAGTCGTACGAAGTTTAGTGGAACGCCCCCCCCCCCGGCCTTTGTTCACAGGTGGTCTTTGTTCACAGGTTCATTTATGTAGTCCTGGAATAATTAGGAAAACAAACGCGTGGCTGCTATAGACAGGTGATTACTACATGTATTATAAGGTGGCCGGTAGCACAGGTTCGACTGCATTTACAAGACAACATGAGTTTTTGTGGATCTGTAGCCTATTTCATCAAAATTGCAAAGCATACTTTTCTAGCAAAGTATACTTTGAGGGAGTAATCATTTATTTTTCCCGAAATGCATTATGTCATATAGAACAAACGACTACATATATTTGATGATTAAAAATATGCAGACTTATTATACTGAATTTATTACATTATTACAGCCAAAATGGCTGTGATAATGTAATAAATTCAGTATAATAAACATTAATAAATTTATCCTAAAATTGAAAATTTCTCCCTCAAGTATACTTTGCTAGATAAGTATACTTTGCAATGTTGGTGAAATAGGCTACTGTACTGTTAGTTGGAAACATGGCGGATGTTACACTTGACTGGCGGTAAAGGCTGTAAGGTATAGTGTATTGAAATGAGTGGGTGGGGTAACGTTTTCCAAATGAGCCAAGTATTGGGTCCTAGGTCCGAGTCTTCCATCTGTGGGCGGACGGTGTAGCGCCTTGGTTTGAACTAGCTACACAAGGCACATTCGCCATTCATGTAGATACACAGGCTGATGGTGACACTGGTCGCAACGACAATCAGCCTACTTCTCCCAATCCCAACGACACACGGCATTATCGGTTCATATTTACGAGACAGTAACTGTAAGTGGAGAAATTGGGACTTATGACATTTGTGACCGGTGCAGTTTCTTATTAAATAGCATGATAACAATATACTAGTAATTATATTGCTTGTGAGAATAGAAACATGACGGGTGTGTCACTAATGGAATGGCGAACAATGCAGATCCTGATCAGACTGTGCGGATGCACAGGCTGATCTGGATCTACATTGATCGCGAAAGACCTACTCACCATTTCTCCAGCCTCTACCACATTTATAACACAGGAACAGTTTCATAACGTGACACTATTCTATTCGGCTTATATTTAAGGGTGGGAATTGGCTACTAACCTTGTTTAAAATTAAAATATACACTTTTCCTGGAACGCGTCAATTATCTTTACAAATTCCAAAAAGGACGAACTCATGCGATTAATGTATTACAATTTATGAATACAAATGCAGCCTAAATTATAAAGCATTGTATTCACACACATTATTGTGGTATATAGACTATACAGAGCGTTCGTGACAAGCTATCATACACACCGCCGTAAATTGACGGGTAGAATATCGGTAGCTTAATCTCAGCTATACTATTTCATCTGTTTCATCTGTCTTTTAGAAATCTATATTTATTGCTGAGACCCGGCCATTATAAAATGTGGTCACAATAACAGCCCATTCTGTCCTGGTATTTAGTGGCGAGCGAGCAGTTTATACCTCGCAGTTCTGATAAAAAAAACCTTGCACAGACCAATACTAAACATGTAAATATAACTACGTTTTATTCGCAAAACGCGAGGACAGAATGGCCTGTTATTGTGACTATATTTGATAAAGTCATCCGTATAGCTGAGATTATCTAAGCTAGAATATTGGTAGTTGCTGATTACCCCATGAGGTAACTAACAAGCAATTCATAAGTATGTATCATAAACTGTTTTCAGACTAGTTCATTTATGAAAAGGGGGTATTTGTTTTTGTTCTAAAAATATGAAAATTACTTACAAAAAGTGTAGATCCTGATGAGACGGCTCGTTACGAGTCGGCTCATCTGATCTGCACTAACCGCTGTAGAGGGCTTTCGGGTTCAAAAGGTTAAGACAACAAATACATAGAGGATATTCCATCGTTCATTTTGAATAGCGGGAAATAATACACGAGTGTGCGTCGGCTTCCGCGTAAGCAACGAGTGAGCGTAGCGATCAACACAGGAACAGTTTTTGGTATCCTATGTTAGGGGAAGAGGCCAAGTGACTTGGTGTGATATGGACCTGGCACAGGATATTCTAATTTCAGGGCTGAATATATATTTTATCGATGTAAATATTTTGGGACCCCCCCCCCCCCACCAATGCAGCAGGTTCAATCGGGATCGAACCCGTTTGCCCGGCATTAGATGACAGTAACTGTTGATGGGCCGTTATGTAACACCAATAAACAAACAAACAGACATGTTCGTGCTTTGATCCGTTTCACCCTATCTATCGCACCTATAGTTACCATGCTTATACCACATCATTATTGGAGGATACTCAGTACACCCTACTATATATCAGTCATGGTCGGATCAAGCATTTGGGGAACGGGGGTGGGGGGGGGGGTGTTGTCTAGTTGCGAAGGTTACTCTTGCATTGTACTATCTAGCTACGGACGGTACGGGAGTAATTGCAAGTTACCGTTCGCAACTAGGTGGTTGTCCTATTTTCGAGCCTTTCGAAACGCACTTTCCTGTGTTTTACGGCATTGAAATTCAGACTCCAACTGGTGGTAAACTGTGATCTATGTAAATATAGTTTATGAGATATTGACTGAAATATGTGACTCAAATATGCGCCTGAAACCAGTAGTATCTCCAGATCAATATAGTAGTACGTACGTAGCAATGTTGCTTATACTGTTTGCCCAAAGCGACTGGTATTTATAAGTACATGTACATGTGAACAGCAAACGGTATACACCCTGATCAAATTGAACAAAATTATGGTCTACATTAGTCGTAAAGGATACTTAATACATTTCCACATATAGTGGGAGCTAGATTGAGCTTACAAATAATTCCGGGTCATTTTTCTGTTAAAAGCAAACTCCCTCTTGATTTTGTATTTAGATATTCTAAGCATTAAGCAATAATTAGGGTTGATTTTTTTCGAGTACAAAATGGCCGCCATAATAACAATAATAAGAGTAAAATGTAAAACTATCCACACATAATATTCATTTTGAACCTGTTTTATACATATTGTATGGCACATTTAGCATTTGGTATTAATACATGAGTCTTATCTTTGACAAATTGGGACTGGTTAACTTTTCACCAGTATGGAATTAGGTATTAGGTCATAGGTAGATACACTTTGACACATACAGCAACTAATATGATAGTACACCAAACACAATTTGGTGCAATACATAATAGACAGATATGAAGACGGCAAGCTATAAATATTATGCCAGCAAACTGTACAAAAGATCTGGGCGTTTCTCCCATCAATCTCATCATAAATTTTGATGTGTAAACTTTTCAATCTGATGCACACCCCTTTATTAGTGTACACGTTACCCATATATGAAGCCATATTTACTTGCATAGTAGATGAGTAGACACCAGGAACAATACACTCAGGTAACTGTTTACATGTCACTGGATTTGATAGCTAATAACAGAGTACAGTAGTGGGTAGATATGGTATGTGTTGTGTGCTTTGCCAGGTAAAAGCGATACACTGTGCGATATTCTGTGTATGAGGCTATCTATAATGATGGTTCATGTTGCTAAAAACACAGGAATAAACCTGTCCCGAAAACTGACATAATTTACAGTTTGGTGTAATATAATTGATAGGAGTCCGTTCTCCTGGCTTTGCTACATGTGATTAACTACATTATATCATATGTTCTTCTTCACATTTTTAGTTCTTTGTCAAACGGCAGAACAAACTGATGGCTGGAACACACAAAGATGACCGACTTGATCACTCTATGTGCCGTATAGGATACGGTAACGAGACAGTATTCACATATATGTTATACATATATTCTATCACATTTACGAAGCAATTATCTTTGAATCAAAGAATGATGAGGTATAGAACGGGTCCTTAAACTTTACTGAATTGTAGTAATATGGCCACTCCAGCTATATTTCGTCCACTCTAACAACCATACTTTATGGGCTCATTAGCATTTTTCACTATTTGGGGGAAATCGCATATTACGGTTTTCAGCGTGCATCATCAATCAAGTCGTTGATGTAGAGTAATCATGTTCTATACAGTCACTATCGCATTGTGACACAGGAAAACACAAGCTCCATTAACCTTGGTAAATGTACATTAATATAGAATGTTCTTAGCATATATACACGAACTGTCAATTTGCAATTATGCAGTGTGATTGTTCTAGGCTGAATCTCAGCCATTCCAGCTACTTGATGCTGAGCATTAGAATCGAGTAAATGTTGAGAAGTTGCTGTGTAGTCAAATATGATAGATCCGATACACACGCGCTGTACAATTGCTACAGCAACCTGGACACTTTAGACTATATACTTGTTATTGTTATCAATTGGTGTATTGTGTATATGTCTGTTTTTATTTGTTACACAATTGGATATGGCTATAAACTAATCAATACGATACTATGCATTTTCATATTTGGAAACTGTCAAAGCTATCTACATAGAGAAATTGATGCATATGTATCCTATTAGTGCCAGCTGACTACTGAGCATGCTTCAGTAGGATATACATGCCTTTCTATTTTATTCATATACATGTACATTGACACAGTTATATCTAATAGACATATGCGTCATGACAATAGCAACTTTTTGTCTTATGTAGGTTTTTTGGGTTATATAATAGAGAAATTATGTCGAAAGTTATCAAACACCATCAAAGCAAATGATTTCCAGCTTTTTGCATCATATACAGTAAAGAGTGCCCATACCATTATGTATATGTTCTGATGGATCATCTAACATCCTATTAAAAGAGCAATAACTATGTATATACGTATTATTGATGCATCTATCATGGAAAAGATGCCATTGAATGCCGATAGTTCGTATATTTCAGCGTGTTTTGTG